>CAEGAF010129759.1:0-86849 GCA_903067075.1 Micropoecilia bifurca
GCCCGGAACGTCAGCTGGAGATAGGCACCAGCAACCCTCCCGACCCCTCCAAGGGACAAGGGTGCAAAGAAAATGGACGGATGGATGGATGGATAAAATATGCTTCCTCCAATGTTGGCTTTCTCCCACAATCCAAAATCATGACTGTCAGGTTAATTGGTCTGTCTAAATTAGAGCTGAATGATTCTAGAAAATCTTACGATGGCAATGTCATTTGCCTCTATCGTCTTTTCCTCTCTGTCTTATCTCTGCTTGCATCACTGTGTGACTGTTAGCACCTTGGTGTGAATCGTACTTTGCCCTGTATGTCTTTGTTCCCTCTATTCCTTTCTGCTTCTGGAGACAAACTTATTTATATAAAATACAGTTTAGGTTTTTAACTAGTTCAATTAGTGTCATTTAAAAACTTTTCTCCCCTTTAGCTACTATCAACTGGGATTAGTCGTTACATTTCAGCAGTTTTTGTGTCTTTAACAAAGGATGTGTTGTTTAAGTGCTGTCAATTCCTGGATTTGCCGCTCAGAGAATGATGTTTGTGCAGTGAGCTGTGTGAATGTTCATGTTTCACTTTCATAAATACATAGACGCTTCTCCAGAATCGTGTCATCATTTGTGTGTTTTGTGAGTTCATATCTGACAGGTCCACTGGAAGTAATAGAGAGAGATCAAAATGTGAAAAGTGTAAACTTCTGCCATAGATCATCACAAGCACCTGGTATCATTTCTAAAATAATTGCTTTCCTATTTGGAAAAGAAAAATCCATTAGAAGATCTCTGATGAATATTCTTTGGCAAAGATTGCTGCAGGGTTTTGAAGCAAGTGGAGATATCAGGCTTTGTAAATTGGAGAAGGGAGCATTGGTGCTTGGGGTGTGAGGGGATAAGGTTCTTAAAATTAGTTTAAGTTGCTATTTTAATGCTCATTTGTACTTATATTTTCACAAATGTTCAGTGAAAATGCCTGAAGCCACTACAAAAGACAACTCACATTCACAAGGGCTTACATTAGTTGCCATAAATTGGCAACAAGTGGATTATTTTTAGTAAAATCCAACTCTGTTTACGATAATCCTAATTTTAACACGAGCTTTGAAAATTAAAGCAGTGGATTGTTTATAATAGTCTGAATACCAAAATATAAGAAGTTTTTTAATCACTACTTCCACTCCTAAGAACTCCTATAAAATAAATGTTTTAATGATATATATTAAGTTGATCAGAAAGACAAGGAATTACTTTGTAAAACTGATTTTGTAAACTTAACTAATGTTCTTGCCTCACCAAATAAACTGCCTTTTTCACACAAAACAGCAAAAGCATAAAAAACTGAACATAAATGCAGCATGGCACTGCAAAATTAAAACAACTCAAGTAAAACTTGAATATGCATAGAGAGGATACACAGCGAAGTCATGTGAAAGATTGTGTTGTCTTCCTTCACCGAGCTGCATCAACCCAGCCAACAACAAAATTTATAAATCGTTTTACTCAGTTTTGCTTTTACCTTTTCGAAATAAATGATTTACAAATGAAACACATCATTGAACTTTTACAAAAGAGACCTATAACCGAGATTTATTGGAATTAATTTAAAGATTTCGCAAGACTTGTAAGCTTTCCCTGAAGTCTGGTATTTGGTGTCTTTATGGTTCCTCATTCTATTTATTTACTCCATATGTCCAAAAACCTATTTAGAGTGTCCCAATGAGGTTAACCAAACATTCTTAAATACCGATGCAACCGTCAGATTGTACCAACACTGATTAAAATAATATATTATTGTCAGATTTTAAGGTTAAGCCAGATCAGATTACATCTATGCAATATGTGATCAATTTGAAAAGAGGGAGAGTTTTATTTTCCAGAAAACCTTCCTCTTTAAACAAATCTCTCTTTATTTTCATGTGCTTTGCATAAAATTGTAATAGATCTCTGCAGTTACTGCTGAACAAGTAAGATGTACAACTCGCAGCAACAGCAGGCAGCGATGTCGAAGTCCAGAAAAATCCACGTGCATTTTGTTTTGTGTTTAAATGTAAATGAGAGAATTAATTAAATGACAGAATCTGTTGACATTTTTCTATCAGGTAAATTAGTTTTGCTCTCATCCCTAATTACAAATTTGAACCAAGCCTGCATGCACGTCTTGAGCATTGGGCTTAAATATCAAGCACGGAGTTTGTTATGAACACATGGCAGGGGATTTCGAGTGCATTGGTTGTTAAAACAAAAACCCACCAGTGTAATTATCCACTAATTTACACCTGCAGAGTTCTGCCAGCAATAACAAAATACACTCTTCATGCTATGTTTGCAGGTTTGCAAGTAAGGTGTTTCTTTCTGCCGTGATACCGTTATGTGATTTGAAGTTTTCAGTTTAAACAAGCCGTTCATCAGGACTGCATTAAGTGGCAGGCAGTCGATGGGGCGTACATGCTAAGGAAGCATCAAATGACATCTGGTGGCAAGTGAGAATGAAGATAAAGCCTGAGGACACAAGCCTGCCTTAACGAAGGCAGGTGATAACCGCCATCTTGGCATTTATTCTATCTGACTTAAAACATTTAGCTGCCTCTGTCATCATTGATCCTCAGCTACAAGCTGCTGCGAATCAGTCTGTTTTTGTTGTTGTTTTTTTTTCATGTTTTGCATGTTAAAAACCAGACTGGAACCTCAGATTACAAATAGAGTTGGACTCTATCAATCTACAGCCACTTGTAATGAGAAAGATGAAGGAGCCTCAGCGACTTTGAAGCCGCTGGCACCGCTGTGTTGGCATGTATACAAAGTTATCGACACACATTTTATTTCCATCCAACGGCAGAAATACATTTCTTCCTCGGCTCTTTGAAAGTTATTTAATTCATGCCACTTTGTGGGTTCACTTTTTCTTTCTCCTCCTCGCTGTGAATTTCTAGCTTTAATTAGGGCTGTGAAACCAGATAGATTCTGCCGATAATTTGACTTCAAATTTTATTTTATTTTTTTTTAGAAAACGTTGCTCATTAGACTGATAAGTGTCCTTACTGCAGCAGAGCGCATGTGCATCTGATCAAAAGATTTTACATCTGGACATTTACATTTTTTTGAACATGCAAAGTACTTATTTTACTAATGAAGTAAGCCTTCACTCTTTACAAGACATCTAGATATGTCAGCTGTTTTTTTTCTGTGATATTTCCACGTAATACAACGTATTAAAAAGCGTGTAAGTGTTGAAAAGGTCAGCCACAGGAAGACAAAGTGGACTTGACGCATGCAGTGACCAGGACATCTTGAGCTCATTCGGTTGCAGGATGCTCTCGTCTTGTGTCTGTCACACAATTAGTGCGGGGACTCAATGAGGCAGGAAAAACAGTTAATGAAAGTTAATGACGAGAACACACAGAGCACTTGTATCATTAACCAACATGCAGTCAAACATGCTAATGATTGCAGTTATCGTCTCTGCAGTGGGTCAGAGTCAGGCTCCAAATTGAGTCAGGTTTTCGCTTGAATACAAACTCACTGTGGTCTAATTCAAAGTGCAAATGCTTATCTAACAGACAGGAAAATCATAATTCTTTGTAATGCAATTATCGGTACAGTCATGTGTCTGAGTGATGCATTCAGTGCTTCGAGAATAGCATTCACAGAACCCATTGAAGTGTTTCGCATTAGTCACACTACAACCTCAAACTAGACTGACGTATTAGGACTTTATGTGCGAAACGAATATATACTAGTGTAGAATTCCAAAGTGTAAGAAAGTTTCAAGCTAAAGTGTGGGATTTATTTGTATTCAGTCTCACAGAGTCATTATTATTACCACGTTTGGCTGCAGTTACAGCCTAATTTTCTACAAGCACCACCTATCAAGAGACTGAAACTTCAGGTCTTCATTATGTCAGAATTTGGTGGATTTAGTGATGCATTCTGTATCATTGTCATGTTGCAGTCAAGTTTCAATGTTTTTGAAACAGTGGATATTCCTCAAATATCCACTATTAGGGTGCTGTACTCATGTATTGAGGTCTTAATCCTTATGCTGGTGGTCGCAGGTTCGATTCCCAGCCTGGCGACATTTGCCGCATGTCTTCCCTGTCTGTCATAACCCTCTTTCCTGTCAAACTACTTGACAGGAAAGAGGAAATAAAGTCCACAAGAGCCAACAAAACCTTAAAAAAATATCCACTGTTAACTTGTGTGTGATGAAGAACAATACCGTAGCATTCCCAAAGCATGACACTTTCACCTCTATGCTTCACAGCTGGTAGGAGGTTCATTTCCTGTAAAGATGTATTTGGTTTATGAAAATATTTACTCTTTTCTGATATCCAAATGCTTAATATTTGGACTAATCTGTCCAAAGAACATTACTCCAGAAGACAATGGTCTTTGTTCTTGCTCTCTGTGGTCAATACTTGTCTGATCTTCTGCTGCATCCTCTTTCTGCCAGCACTTAAGTATCAGCAGCAGCAAGACAGATTAAATTTTATGGTTTTTATAGACTCGCTTCAGCATCTTTCAGTGTGCCTTCAGGGAGAATTTAATATTAAGCATGCTTTTAGACATTTTTAATGAAAATAAATGAGGTGATGTCATAATTTAGCCCTCTGGATTCTGATGAAGGCCACATGTCAAAACTCTTTGGACTGCATATAGAAATGTTTGATCCAATAAATTTGTGAAAATTTACAAAACCACGAATCCTTTTACAACTTCACAATTATGCATCACTTTCTGTCGTCTATCATATAAAGTCCCCCACAATGCACTGAATCTGTTATTATAAAGTTCAATGCGTATAAATGCATCACCTCTATGAACACCTACAAATATTAATAACATTTCAAGGACGCTTGAGTTGCTTTAAGGAATATGATTGTATTTTTCATGTGAACAACTAAACGCAATTTTCCCACTATCACAAGCAGACCACTTAAGCCACAAGAGAGAGACGTGAATGATCTGAAATGCTTCCCTTCTTCAAAGGCTGGAACCACAAGAAACACATAAACACCATTTCCACAGAAGCTATATTTAAAAGGCAGAATGCAGAGCGAAAAAAAATGAAGAGGAAGAGACATCCCCGGCAAGAGACAGAGAAAAGACAGAGTGGTGGGCTGGAATTGGATGAAGGACGCATAAGCTCTCATTGAGCTGGCAACAGTGAAAAGAGTCCTTGGTTATTGAAAAAAAGGAGGAAATCAAAGGCAGAAAATTCCTGCAGAGGGATGGGGGCAGAGAAACAAGCTTGTCCTCCTCTTCATTGTTTTTCTCCCTCCACTGTGCTTGGAGTAGTTGGCCACTCAGCGTTAGAGGAAAGATGCATGGCAGCCAGCAGGTTGGCGAAGGCCGTAAGCATGAGGATCTGAGAACGAATAGGAGGCGACAAAGCATAAATTGTTTTCTGTTCTTCAATGTGCTGGATTGTGCTGAGTGTTTAGAGGTGCTTCTCCAAGGATGAAAACAGTACAGCACTTTTCTTTTACAATACAGAAGGACAAGTGTGCCAGAACGCGTGATGCCAAACTAATTAAACATGAAATGTTAAAAACCTACAACGGCGCATGACAGAAATGTCAATATTTCATACGCAGCGTGTAACGGAGCGAGTGCTGCAGATGTTGCAGACGAAAGGACACTGGCAGCAAGGTCACGATGTAGTGCAGGATACAGTGTGCAGCGTTGTCACGGTGACTACATAGAAAGAAAGGAATGAAAAAAGGAAGGAGGGAAACAAGGAAGAAATGAAGGAAGTAAAGTTGCAAAAATGGGACAAAGGAGAATAAAGACACAAGGAATAAAGGAAAAAGGGAAGTTGAAAGGAAATGAGGGAGGATAGACGGGACAGGAGAAAGAAATTAGCAACAAAATAAAGAAGGACATGATAAGAAAATACAGGACAAAAAATAGATGGAAAGAAAGAAGGGTATGTGGAGGATAGAAAAGACAGGAACAGCAGAAAATAAAGAATGTTCACGTAAAGATGGAAGGACAGAATATAAAAGCAAGTGGAAAATTGAAGGATAGATGACAAAGAAAGGGATAAGAAAGGAACTGAGTGGAGAAGAACGGGAGGAAACAGCTATATGAAGAAAGGAGGAAAAACATAAGAACAAAAGGGAGAAAACAGGATTTACAGATGGAGAGAGACATGAGGAAGTAAGGAAATATTTTAGAAAGGAAGAGAGTTGAGAGACTGGAAAAAGAAAGATAGAAAGAAGGAAGCAAAGTAAGAAAAAAGAAAAGAGAAAGGAGGGAAGTTAAAATGAAGGAGATAAGGTGAACAATACAAGGATGAAAATATACAAACAAACAGGCATAGATGTAAAATAAAACAGCAAAGGGGACATTCAGAAATATATAAAAAGGAAAAAGAGGAATCAAGAAATACGTGAGTAAAAACAAAGAACAGACACTGAACGGACACAGGAATTGAAATTCATATGGAAACAAGATGACTAGACATAATGACTGTAAATACAACTATTTGTTTTTTTTCTGTTTTCTGGACTAATCTGTCCAGAAATCTGTCCTTATTCATATACAGACCTGAAAAATACCAAACAAATCTGAATGCAGTGGCTTTTAACACTGTAGAAATTCCATAATATGTGCCGCAGGACAGGCTGCAGCTCCTGTCTGCAGCCAGCTGTTGCAGACTTAAAGTCAGCCATGACGGATGTGATGGACAGACAGAATGTCCTCTACTTCTTTCCTGTCATCTCGGTCAGCGTTTCCCCTCAAGCAGATTGGGTTCCTCGAGCCGTTCCTCACAGACCATCGCAGGGGGATTCTGATGTTTCAACTGTGCACAGCGAACCCATCAGACAAGTGGATATTAGCTGGTTAATTTTTAATTCCTGGGATGCAAGAGAGCCAGGCTCTTTAGGGGCAGCATGGAGCGAGAGCTAATGGGTGTGGATTAGGTATCGGGGGCGGATATCTGGAAATACACCCCCGGGGAACGTCGAGTGGGTCTCTCCATTGCACAGCAGCCATCCAGAAAGCCTCTCAAAGATCGTCCAACTATTGACCTTTAGGCAGCATGAAGGAGGTCCACCGAAAAGATATTGAGTAGATGCTGGCGCGGTTCATTAAGCCGGAGTGGGAGTTAAAACATGGCTTCTGATAAGGTCTGTAGCCAGCCTGACACATTCAGACATAGATTTCTGTTTCCCACAGAAAAACCACCGAGAGAGATCAAAATGCACACACTGCAGGCTCAAACAAACGACAGCTGGCTGTGAGGGCGCGGTAACTTCCCTCTGAAAACCCTGCTGATAGCATCGATGCATTCGCACCAGACTAATACAGAAGATCTGGACTGTAATAGGCTGCCGGGCTAAGTGCACGTCAATCCACTCTCGGGACAAATAGAATCAAAAACCTCAGCCATGTTTTCTTGATGCTCTGGAATAATTTCCTTACTTTCAGGCGGATTGGCAGCGATGATTGTTTTTATTGACTCAGATGTTCCATTAGGAGGGGAGATTCTTGGGCTAAATGGCTCATGACAGCAGCACAGAGCCGGCTGATGATGACCCGTCACTAGACCTCACACTAGGGTTATTAACTGGACGCCGATGCAGCAGAAGCGCCGGCGCTTCTCTGACAGTGATGCATACATGGGCAAAATATTATACCATCTTCAGTTTCCTCCTACAGCCTGTAGAGGAGAGCTGGCGAACAGAGATGGAGGGATGATTTTGTCTTAGTTTTGTAGATAGAAACAGGCATGTGGTGAGTTGAAATCTGAGTGATTGAGTTATTAAACGTTCATAAAAATTGCACCATCATTCAAAATGTAATTTGTTTCTCGTGCAAAGCGGAGGTTGCATGTTAATAAGCTTTTCAGCGTCAAAAAGGCGGTTCAGTTTTTACTGAGGTGTTCGATCCATGCAAAGTTGATGTGCCACTGAGCTGGTTGTGTTTAAGACAGAAGATCCAGGCAGGACGACTAAAATTCCTGCAGTGGCACAAATCGATTCTGAATGAAAATAGCTTCCATAAGAATATATTTTATCAGATCAAAAAGCTGGATTAGAATAAAGAGCTTTGGTATGTGGAGCAGTAGGTCTAAGGCTACATTCATACAGGCTGCAAATGTGACTCAGATATGATTATTTTCACCAATGTGACCCATAACTGACTTTTTTATGTCGATTTTTTCTGATCTTTTAATGCCAAACTTGTGCCACCTACAGGTGTCATACTAAATCAAATTCAATAGTTTTCAGGGTGTCTGCAGTCAGAGTGGTCATGTTGTATTTTATCTAATATTAATCTAATCTAATATCTAATATATATTTGACATGAGAAATTCATCATATTTCAGCACCAGAGGAAGCCCAGATGCTGTAAATCTGGACAAAAATGATGTTTGAAGCAAGAAGTGTCGACACCCTAACTTAGCTTCTTTCATCTTGTTATGATCTTGTGACAGTACTGCTACATTTCTTCTGCCAGCTTGCTATTGTCTTCTGAAGCTGCAAATCTGGGAGTGTCTTTAGTTTTACTTGGCACTGATTGACTGTACCCCAAAGAGCAGAAATAAAGAAACCTGTATGTATTAGTTTCTGCAGAAATGCCAAGATGGGTTCCACTGTGTATTTGGTGTTTAAACTATTAAAATAGGCAGCTATACGTATTTTTAGAGGGAGTGTTAGAGTAACTCAGTACTCTAACTCTTACAAATACCAGGAGTCCACTGTACAATACTTCATGTTAGCGATGTGCTGAACCAGCCAATTTCATTATGCGTACATTTTACATTTTCGCTTAATTTTTAGGGTTGTTTTTGTATTTTTATGGCTCTGACTGTACACAGAGTGTCCGTACTGTGAATGCCAATTCACAGCACTGTACACAGTCTGAGCTAAGCTCTAATTTCTGTACCTCAGCAGATAAAGACAGAGCAAGCACAAGCCAAATAATCCTTTCCCTGAGTTTTTCTTTTATTTGTTTTTGGTCGATTTTGGAAGGCATAAACAAGGCTTTGATGAAGTGAGGAATTTGCCGCCTCTTGTTAGTGAACAGTGATGCTGCTACATGTGTAGAATCTGCTTGGTGAAGGGGAGCCATCTTTATTTGACTCGTACAAACTACAGATGATTTATCACATGTACTTACTAAGGCATGTCTTTACAAATGAAAACAAGAAGACATTAAAACCTGTAGATGTAAGACTTTACCCTAAGGCATCGGAGAGCTTCTGTTAACGCTGGGAATAAAGGATTACAAGTATAAGATGTTGTCTGATCGCCAGCGTAGAACAGAAAAGAAATCCCTTGTTTTTATGGGGAAGACTCAGGAGCAAAAGAGATGAAGTCTGACAGACAGATGGGACAACATAAGATCTGGACAGGTGAAGAAGAGCAGCGTGTCAGATAGATAAGACGCGAGTGAAGAAGAGGCGGGTACCTGATAGGTAAGACACAGAGTTATTACAGTATGTCATAGAACCGGAGCACAGGGTGATGAGTGGTAAATGTTTTCAAGTTGTAGCAGAGACCAATTCGTCCTGTGACTTTTGGGGATGGTTCAGACTCTAAATTGTTGGCAACCCTGTTAAAAATGTGTGGAAAAATGTAAAGGTTTTATTGCAGTAGTGTAATCTCACATTAAATCATAGGGTTTCTGAAAGTTTGAGTTAAATTTAAGACTTTTTCTTAAACATCACTAAGATTTAAATTTAACTCCATCGTAATTAAAAAAGGATAAGCTAAACACTTTATAACTTTGTTTTTGTTTACTGATGAGTTATGCACTTTTACCACATTTCACCTAACAATTAGTTGCGAGGAAATTCCATAAATGAGTTTACCACATATATCCACTGAAATGTATTCATTCTTTCACAAACATTCATAGCAGCAGTCTGCATGCCTTTTTTTTACTCGTTTCCATGGACATGGCTGGAACATCCGGATTTATTGATTCGCTTTCGGTAACGAAGTGTATATAATTTACAGAATTTTGTGATTAAATAGTTTTACCATTTCCACTTTCATCACATTTCATATTTATCACCTTAAGGCGACCTTGCAGGGTTTCTTAAAGCAGGAAATTAGCTTCAGAAGCGCATTAACAAACCTTAACATTTACACACCTAAACTCTGCAGTCTTAAACACATCTTGTGTTGCTCTAACCTATTTATTTTCATTGCCAGAGTTCAGTGTGATACATTATTTTATTTAGTGACACAACAGACTTGGAAACATCTAATTAAGTGTGCATTTTCCTTGAAGAAATTATGTTGTAATTATATAATGTGGTGTTACGTGGTAATGGAAGGATGAAGAAAAATTGCCTCAGACTTTTCGGCAGCTAACAATTATTTCTTAAGATGATAATTATGAAAAAATGCCTGTCAAAGGGCCACGGAGAAAATGTTTGTTTTGTCCAGAAATCACAGACCTTCAATTTACAATGCTGCAAAACAAAGAAAGCAGTTCAGATTTAAGTGACTTTTTGATTTCTCTGTTTTTTTTTAAATACAAAATGTGACAGACAAGAGGAGTTTGGAGCTATGTTTTTAAGGGGTTGCCACTCAGTTCGGTTTCATCCGAAAAGGTATAAACCGGGGTGACAAGAGCGCGGAAGTTCACGGTTACATCTGCTGCCATTTTATCTCTGGTTTCAGGTTCTTCTGTTAGAAATGGATGTTTGAAATTGAATGTTTACCACAGTGTCACCTCATCCTGTCAGCAGAGCACCTCTCCTGGAAGCAGACATGAAGGTGCAGCGGGGTGACTGACAAAAGGGGCAAAGTTGTTCAAAACTGGAGAACACGCATGCACAACAAATCCTCCCTGAGCATTTTTAGGAGTTGCTTGCTTTTTTTTAGGAGTTGCTTGCATCGCTCCAGGAACACCTGGTTAGCAAATATCTGCGGCTTTAATTTACTTAAATTTTCTGTGCAAAACAATCTCATTGGTAATCAAAATCAAAAATTAATTTCATTTCAAGCTTAATTTAATTTCCCATCAAGTTCTTCAAAAATTGCACCAGTAACTACTAAAGACAGAAGAGAAAATGTTGTCTAATATTAATGCGACAATCTCTACCTGTGACAAAGCGAGCTTAAATACTAAGAAACAAAGCAAACAACAGATATGAGAAGCAGCTTATTATAAATTGCACACTACTTGTTGACTGAAAGGCTCAATAGAACAAATGCTCTACAAGAGTGAGATTATTTTCTTTGTCTAATCAAGGGTGTTGTGGCCTAATTGTGTTTAAAAAAGTAATAGAAAAATACAATCATGTTTTAAAAACTACCGACTATCAAACTGGTCCAAAACGTGATGAATACAGCTGGACAAAGGTCATGTGTTCTGGAGGTCAGGGATGTAGTCATTCAGAATTATTATGCTTCCTTTAACAGGTTAGGATAGGTCTATTGGCTATACAAAACATGTTCATTTAATTAATTTTTTTGCACAATTCTGAGATAATGAAATTTCAGTCTGACCAGTTCTGCCTACTTTCAGCTCATTTCAGAAGGAAGTGTTTTAGAGTCTCTGTTGTAAAAAATGGTGGAATATAGTTGCACAATTGTAGAATCGTACATCTTTGAAAAGCAGAAATAGAGCCTCCTTCACAATACACAAGAATTCTGCAAGTTGTTTCTGGATTGTTAGTTGACAACAAAACACTTGTCTTTTCCAGCAGCCATTGTACAGCGGTTAAAACAGCTGAAAAACTGTTGGAGCTTACTTGGTTCCAAGGTGATGGGCCGGCCTTGCCTGGGGTCGCAAAGTAATGCTGCAGTGCCTGTCGAATGTGACTTAACAATCAGAAGGTTTTTGAAGCCTCCAAGCCTCCAGATACCAAAAAATATCAACTTATTGCCTATTGTTTGTACAAAAACATGCAAAATGTGAATTTTGCAAGTAGTCTCTCTTTAAGATTTGAGATACATACAGTACAGTAATAACAATTTAGCTAGTTTGCTGAAGTTGGCAGGAAAGCAAAAACTCTCTGGTGTTGATGGGTCAAATTTGAAGGCTCGACCAGGCGACACTATAATGAGGCCGAATGGCTTCATGTGGCACCAGATAGAGCTGGGCTGCCACGCAGGAGTGATTAGAAACTCCCCTTATAATCTCTCCCCCTCTGTCCTTTCTCCACACATCATTACAGTAATACACCAGGCCCTATTACCCCCCAGCATCCAGTCGATGTCCCCCACCCCTCCAGCCTGTGAGCAGACCTCAGAGGGGTGATGATGATGGTGGGTTAAGGCATGGCCCGTGGTCCCTGCAGCCTGGCAGCTTTAATTTCACGCTTTGTTAATGTTCCTATTGCGAGTGCTCGTCCTGCCTGCTGCCCCGAGCGGCCCCAGCCAGGCCTGCATCTGTCCTGGCTGCCCTCTGCTTTGGCTCAAGGACTGCGCCAAGGAAGGGAGATGGGAACTGGCCTTTCCTTTTCAGTTTTTCTCTGCATTTGTCACCCATTTGTTGGATATCTGTCCCCTCACAACCTGCCCGCCCCCTGCTCACCTTTATCTCATTCTCTGTCTGTTGTGCACTCCGTCACTGTCTGTTTCGTTCTCAGTTCGCCCTCCCACCCCCCAACTCTCCTCCTCCCATCCCCTTTCACCCACGTCGATTATCTATCTCTGTTCTGTTGCAGTCTTTCTCATCCACTGACTCTCCTCTCTCCAGTAAACAGCTTCTTTTCCTCTGCTTTCCCAGTGGCTGCACCGTCTTCCAGTTTTCCCGCTCCACCTCAATTGTTGCTCTTCATCTCTTCTCCTCCCTCGCTCCCATTATCGTCCCCCTCTAATTCAGGCACTCGTTTCGTTTTCATTTGCTCCGGCTTGCAGGCTCAATTCGGATGAACACGTCTCATTGCATCTTCCCCTGTGCGTCTCCGTCTTTAAATCTCCATTTACACACTGTACCATCTGTATTTGCAGAGCAACGGGAGGCTGAGGATCATCATTCTGTCAACCTGCTCCTTCTGCATGAGTTGGCAGCCACTTTCAGGCATCCCTAAAAACGCCAGCATAAGCACAAACTTGTTGAACCATAGTTTTTTAGAGTCAGCTTGAATATTTTACTGACGGGGGTGAAACAAAGGCCTAACCTGCTCCTCTGTTCTGCTGAAATACAATGCTTTAAATACCCTTTTCTGGTTTATTTTTCTCTTTGTCTGCACACTCACCTTTACAATAATTATGTTTTGGCACTTTTACTCAAAAGCAAAAGTTACTCTGGGGTGGATTTTACACAGATGTCAAATTTTGAGTAATTTGTTTTATGCAGATCCTTAATTTCAGGGGGAAATGACATATTTTTTATTAGATTCCTCTGAAATTTTATCATTAGTTTTTCAAAATCCTTTTGTCAGCTGATCCCACTTGTCGCTGGAGGTGAGAGACGGGGTACGGCACAAAGGGATCAGCGGTTTAATTTAAGGTTTTTGGACCGAGAATGGAAGCCAGGGTACTTGGAGAAAAACCCTTTCACACACAGAAAAAATAAGGATTCAGAATGAGAGCATGTCTTAAAACCTTCAGGTCAACTCAGTTAAAAGAAGCAAGAAATAAAGACATTAAAACATAGAGAAAATTTCCTTTCCTTGTTAAGTGTAGATTTAAAAAAAAAAAAAAAAAACTTTGACAGAAAAATCAAGACAGAAATCAGAAAACTCGGTTTTCTCTTCTCTTTCTCAGAAAGTACTTTTATCCAGGATATGTTGCCGTGAAATGTCATATCTTCTCCCTTCAAATTACTGAGACATGATAGTCATGAGGCTTACAGGCAGCAATAGCCTTCAGTCAGAGGCCTCTTCAGATTTGTCGCAAAACTGAATCCTCCCTGCCCACAGTGAGTGTTTGAAGACACTTAGTTGTTCTGAGTAGCAAAACTATTTAATTTCACTTTGGGATAAATAAAGTATTAATTTAAATTGAACTGTATCTCTTTCACAGCTTTTGGCAGAGATATCGCTGCCTCCAACGTTCTCTCTCTGGTTTTCTTTTCCAGAGAAGGAATTTCTGAAACAACATTTCTACTTAAAGTTGTGTGTCTTTCCTGGATGGGTCAATTAATGGAGCTTTGCATACAGTTTTAGTCAGCCTAGAAAGTACACCTGAGCCGGTACATCCGGATTTTATTACAAATCTGTCTGGGAAGAAGCAACCGGCGAACCTATTGTTGTCATTAACTTTGTTGTTTTGTTGCTTTTCTTTCACACAGAAAGCTCTCCTGACGAAGTGAGTCTGTTTTTTCAGTGTCTCCTTTCTGTCGTTCCACTGTCGATGCACCTGGTTCTGCTGAAAGTTTCCGCCAGCTAGTAGAGAGTCATTACTTCCCACTGTCAGCACATGCTTGCTCAGGATAAGCGATAGTTGTAAAGTCAATAAGGTGATGCAGTCGGTTTCCTTAGAGTGATGACTTTTAACCAGCTGGGGTTAAATATTTCAAATACCCAATTAGTCTGTATGTAGTTGGACCTGATTCTGACTCATATGAATTGAATTTGAACCATTTAAAATTAAAATTTCACTTTATCATCATGGCCTGCTTTCTTACACAATACTAATAGTAACAGTATAACTCCATGTCAATTAAAATTCAGACTTTACTCTTTTGACAAAAAAAAAACAAGATTTTGAATTTATAATGTAATTTTTAAAATGTAATTAACTGAATTAATTCTTATTCTCACTGTTTGTGCATGTGAATATGAAAACCCCATGACTATTCAGTATATCTGGACATTGCAGTGGAGTGAATAATGAAATAGAGTCTCCTAAGTGGGAAAATGGTGAGAAAAGTGAGTTTTTTCCTCTAAAGAGGCTCCTGTTTCCCAAAACAAGGGTTAGAAGGTAACAGGATCTCTTAGAGAGTGAAGTCATCGGGTCTCCTGTGGGAGGCCATTGATCGGCGGTGAAATGCTGAGAAAAAGGGGAGAACCGATCAGATTCTACCTACTCACGCACAAACACACAGCAGAAACACACAGGCACAAAGTTTACTTAGAAAAACTTAACACACCAGCGTTTTATTCAACACCCTGTCGCTCAACCCCACAAACACATCCAGACAAAGACACACTTCAACACTAATGATGAATTTAAAAATGTTCATTTTTAGAAACTGAATTGAAAGTTGAGTGGAAGATGCACAAGCATGAGGAACGGCTGCAGTGCAAGACAGAGAGGCGAATTTCATTCAACAGTTTGAGAAAGATTCACAAGTGGCCGACTGTGGCTTGAGTCGACGCTGCAAGAGCCACTAGAGAACAACTACTGCGCTTTTCTTTGTGTTGTGAAGACATGTTTTGGATGTCATTTGAAAATCAAAGTCTCAGAGTCAGGAGGAAAAGTGGAGTGGAACAGAAGCCTTGTCAGCCACTGTCTTTCCTTGTCCGAGTCAGGAGTCATCTAATGGAAAATTTCCAGCACTTCCTGCTTCTTTCTGCTGACAAACTTTATAGAGATTCTGCTTTTATTTTCCAGCAGGACTTGGTACCTTTCCCCACTGCCAAAGATACCTCTGCCTGCTTCAATCACCTCCCCTCCACCCAGGACTCTTACAAGTCAGTGACTGACAGGCCAGCACTCTAACCACAACAAAAATCATATTATTTCTCTGTGCAATACTGTCAATATGAGCTAAAGGCCACTCTTAAAGCAAGCTGGCCATCCCTCAACAACTCCATGGGTAACAAATGGCAAAGGAGTCCCAACCAAATGCTGAATGAACACTAAACATTTCAGAACATCTCAATTTTTCATGTTTTTATAACAATTCAAGTCATTCAAGTTCAATGAATACCTTAAAATGTTACAAAGGTAAGAGGTGAGTTGTCAGAGGATAAAAAATATGTAAAGTTACTCCAAACTGAAAAATAATGTGCAGACTTATTTAAACGCAATTCCCCCAGGGAACACTAAATATGTTCCGAATTTAGTTATTCTGCAGCAATGGAGGTTGACCCAGCTTCGAATGTCGATACTGCTAAAGGTGCTAGAAATGTTCTGGGTTACTCACAAGCCCCTCTGTCTAAATAAAAGCAGTGTTGAACAACACTGTGGCACCATGGCCTCATGAACAATTAGTAACAGAAGAGACACAGACCATGATAACATTTAAAAATGCAGTTTTTTCCTGCAGAAAAATCACAAAGAAAGTCAAGGTGTCACAGTTTCCTTCGCTATCAAAAGGCACTCGGAAACTGGGGCACAACCTGACGCGAAGAGGTCTGGCAGATCCGACGCCACAAATGAAGCAGAAGACAAGACAGTTAAGACTTTGTGTGATAGGCGGCTCACAGGACAACAACTTCAAGCACAGCTTAACAGTGGCTGTTGCAAGTAAAACTTGAACCGTGGAGAGAAGACTTCGGGCTGCAGGTTTGTCAGGACGAGTTGCAGCAAGAAAGGGGCTGATCAGACATCAGAGTCAGACAAAGAGGAATGACTGAGACATAAAACGTTGCCACTGAACTGCTGAAGACTGGAAGAAGGTATTGACTGACAAGCAAAATTTGAAATCTTCAGCTCATCACGGAGGATTTTTGTACACCGACAGGTGGGCAAAAGAGATGGTGGCACCGTGTGGTCAGTGGCGCAAAAAGTGGGAAAAGTGGGAGCTTGTTGTTTTGTCTAAGGATGCTACTTTCTTGAGTCAAAATGTTACAATTAATCTTGATCTACCAATTGATTCTACGATTTTTTTTGTTTTGCTCCAATATCTTATTTGTACAATGCTCTAATTTAAAAGTGCCGTGAAACATTAAGCTGCATAATTTTCAATAAAAGTGAAAGAAATGGGGAGTTCTAAACTTTTGATTCTATAATACTCTACGGTACATGGATATGTTTTTCGATGGGCTGTAGACATTTCAGTGTTGTGTTTTTTTTTTTCAATATTCAAATTTTATTATAATTGTGCATTTCATTAGATTGGTTAAAGCCATAATCCTCTAAATACGAAAAAATATAAAAATCTTTGCGAATGAATCGTCACAAAGTTTAAGTCGAATGACTGAACTAAACATTTGAAGGGTATTCTGCCGTAGATCTTAAATGATAAATCCGAGTTAACCGATGGAAGCCTGTGGAAATGCTGCAATAATTAGTACAGTAGAAATCTTAACACTCCCAAGTCTGTGGAGACGACAGCTGACATCAGGAGGAGTCCGACCATCGCTGTGCGGTTTGACTCATCCACAAAACAGGACGGGTCCAGACTGCAACCAACAATTAGGTCTGCAGAGAGGATCAACGAGGCTGACCTTCCCTCCACCCTGGACTTGATAAGGTCAAACTATTTAAACTTTTACCTTCAGGTTGGCGATACAGAAGTATTTGCAAAAAAACAGCTGCCACAGAAACACTTTCTACCCCCAGGCTGTCTCTGTTATGACCACAACGAACAGCCAGAGTGGTCAGATGCTCTGCTGTAAAGCAAGATAAGTATAATTGCACTATTCTAAAAAATGATATTGGTTTATACATGTGCAGAGTGTTCTTTAGTTTTTTATAAATCTCCCCTTGGGCATTTATGTTTAATGTCTTTACACTGTGAGCATGTAAAATCATAGTCAGATTCCTCATTTACACACATAAACTTGGCAATTACAGCAGATTCTGATTTTCAACAAAGTCTCTTCCAACACTCAAAATGAGTTCCTTTCCCTTCTGCTAGACCTTAGGAAAGACGCCCCATCCAAGCCAACAATTCATCACATTTTCAGACTTAAAAAGGTGCCTCCCAGAAACAACAGCTCAAAGTTTTAGTCAGAGCTAATGATTTGCTAGCAGCAGTCGAGCCATTAACACCACGGTGATTGTTTGTCTCTGTATTTGACTTGCCTCCCTGAGCTTAATCATGAAGAATAGCCTGACAGTTTCCCACAGATTGAGAACCATTGTACTAGCGCTTGTTGCTGGGTTACAGACAACCATCAAGTCCCCTTCACTGTTTTAGTCTCATACTTTTTCCAACACTCGCTGCGTGTCTTGGGCTTGTTACGTCTCTCACGGTTGCTGCGAGGCTTGTTCCACATTTAGAAAATGGTTTCTGTAACTTCTGCAACACTCCAGACGCAGCCCTGTTCCCCGGGCCATGGTACTGTGACACATCAAGGCCTAATCTTGCTTTGTTTTAGCTGATACTCAGTATGGCTGTTTTTGTGTCTGGCTGTGTGTATGTGTGGCACACGAAGACAATGTCCAATCCCTCATGTGAAAGAGAAAGCAGGCGGTTTTAATCTGCAGGAAATGTTATCGTTTTCTGCAGAACACTGAAAAGAACCACAAAGAGTTTATCAGTTTTCTACTATTTATATTGATACACCTGGAGATGCTCCGGCAGGTAAAGATATTTGGCAGCATGAAGTATAGCCTTGTCCACAGTTAGACGGTACCAAACAATTCTTTCTTTATTTTGTGATGAGATGGGGAGCAGGCCAAGGTGACCCGTCGGTAATATATGTGCTGCTGCTGCCAAGGCCTCCCAGGAAGGTATTTGTCATCAGTGTCCCCCAAAGTATAAGGTTAGCAGAAAATCAGGTTATCAGTTTGCTGTTTTTGTCAGAAATGGCACAAAAGTGCCGATTATTTCTTCAATGCAGCTCAGAAACAGACAGAGAAGCAAAGCCACACAGTCACCCTCCATGCTGTATTGGCATTCCTTGACCCCCAGCATGAGCAGTTTGAAGCCTAACCTTGACCCGTCCATCTAACGTAATTTAGTCTGCGGTGCCCAACACAAGTATTGTTTACCCCTTGAACTTTTTCATACAGAAAGACACATATTTCAAAGTATTTTATTGGAATGCGATGTTATATATCATACAAAGTAGTCTGTAAATTAAGTTTAAAGTCAATATTAAGGGCAACAAAAAGGTCAGAAGAGCAAACTTGAACAGATCAATATAAGAGACGTGTGGTCAGTGATCCACTCGATGGAAGTCCTGACAGCAGTGGAACGGAATCCATTCTTCAATAGGTTCAACTCTAGAAACAACCTCAGCGTCCTGCTTCCCCACTTTGACCCGACACTTTCTTGTCAAGCCTCTGATGTTCTTTTCTTTCCACCTCAGTTATGGACTCTCCTGCTTTCCCCTCTCACTTTTCTGTGTCTACAAGTCTCTGTGCGATTCTGTGACCAGATGAAGGTTCCCGTGTCATCGAAAGCATCTTGTCTGGTTTTGGTGCCAAACCTTGTGTGTGTGACCTTTCAGTCTTTGATGACAATAGACCTGCTGACCTGACATCTCCATATAATGAAGATCCTGGAGAAACTCCTGCTGGCCCATCCGAGTAAGCAGACAGGCACATATCAGGGCCTCCTGCAGTTTGCTTGTCACTGTCACGTTGGAGTTGAAGTTGTCATCATGCTCCTGCTTCAACAAACCCACAAAACAGGCAGCACTGTGAGGATCATGTTCTTTGATTTCTCCAGTGGATTCAGCACAATTCAGCCTGAGCTGCTTTGACAGAAACTCAAGAAGACACAGCTGGAGGCCTCAGCAATTGCCTGGATAGTTGTTGGTAGTTGTGACTACCTCACAAACGCAGATGGTCAGCAGCACCGGAGCACCACAGGGGAGTGTACTCTCGCCATTCATTTTCACCCTGTACACTTGAGGCGTCCAGCACAAGTCCGGCCTCTGTCATCTACAGAAATACTGCAGATGATTCTGCAGTTGTTGGGTGTATCAGAGACGGACAAGAAACAGAGTACAGAGAGCTGGTGGACCGCTTTGTGACATGGTGTGGGAACAATGTAGATTTTAAAAGAAACCGGATCAGGTCAAACCCTATTTCCATCATGGGAGAAGAAGTGGAGGTGGGATAGGAATGAAAATACTTCGGTGTTCATCCTGACCAGAGACTGGACTTGGTGACTCTCAAGTGAAGAAGGGACAGAGCAGATTGTATTTCTTGCAGAGGTTTAGGTCCTTCAGTGTTTGCAGCAAGATTGCAACGACTCTTTGAAGAGCCTTGAATAAGAATCACAACAACATTTGATTTCCCTCTGGAATCAATAAAGTATTTTTGAATTTTAATTTGAATTCAGGACCCTCCACAGTTTGCTTCTCACCATGGAGAAGCAAACTGTGAAGACGCCCTCATACACCCTCTTAAAAAAAACCCTACTATGATTTGGACAAAGGAGGCTGAGCGGTGAGGCTCATGTCCTTTGAATTCTCCAGAGCACTTAACACACCGTGTCAGATACTCAACAATCGACTGCATCAGTGAACATCTGATGCAGACCGCAGTTTTAGCGGTGGCCAAGAAGCCGAGTACGGAGACCATCTCCTCCGTGTGTCGACTACAGTTGACTTGATTCGAATCAGAAAGCTGCACACATGACCTCACCCAGGTAGCCGTTCCATGACGTAGCAACGGGTATGTCCTGCTCCTGCTACAACTATCTGGCCCAGTGCTACAAAACTATCAACCACCCACCTGTGCTATGAACTAGAAAGGAACAACATCGATCACTGATCATTAGTATGCCAAGTTTATCTCTCCGTCTAGCCCGGGGCAGACACCCACGTAAGATAATCACATCAATACATAACCCCGCTTTCATAACGAGATGTGTGCAGAAGTGTTTATTGAATAATGAATACGTCTACCGGTGAGGCCGCTCGCGCAGCATCACCTTACTGCTATATGGGATACCACTCCAAAGAGCGTGAACTCTCCTCCACAGCAGAAGCATCGGGCGGCGTAGGCGGAAACCAGAGAGAGAGGAGCGGAGAGAGCGAGAAAGTGGGGGTGACAAATGTGCAGCATTATGTGAGAGGAGGCAGGAAGCGGCACAACATGTCAGGATCCAGATGCCTGCATCTCCCTCACATCCCCTCTATTGATGTACTTCAACCCACAGCTTTAATTGTGTTTGGGTTGGAAATGTCTATCTTGCTGCAGGCAGAAGTGGTGCAAGAGCAGGGGTTAATGCAGGGGTCAGGCGCCTCTACAGTAAGTGCTGTATGGAGCTGCTCAGGACTGTGCAAATAGCAAGTTACCAACTGCTGCAAACATTCCTTTAGGCACTTCATATGTTTATTTCAGTCTTCTGTAGCTATTAAAATCAAACTGAGAACCAAGGCAGAGTGTGAATCTCTACAAAATCATACAGTTTCTTGTGATCCTTAAAGGGATTCTCACACGCCCCTGTCACATTTTGTCAAACTACTACAGACCTTTATGTGTTTTGTGGGAATTGTGTATGATATACCAACACAGAGAAGAGCAAGGCTGCAAAGTGGAAGAATGATAATGCATGTTACACATTTTTATTCAGCTCCTTTACTATAATATCCCTTAAATATTATAGTAAAGAAGCAGCAACCTACCTTCAGAAGTCAGGTTAGTAGTGAAAAGATACCACATCTCATGAAAACTGGATATATAATCAGTTAAACCCTATAAAATATATTAGTTTTGAGTCTTATATAGAACTTTACTCTACTATTTATTTTTTGTTTGGATTTTAAGGGGAAAAAAAGTAAAATAAAAATCAGTACTGGATTCTTGAAACAGCAATGTTAAGTTATAAAAACAAAAATCTCTCAGCTCAATCCATCATCTGGAAATGGAAACTGCAAACCTCAGCCGTCTACCTAAACAAACAAAAACATTTGTCTATATTGAGCCACAGCAAGCAGTCTGCAGATGAAGACCTTAAGACTAAGACGGCCCTTTTTCTCACTGCAGGTGTGAGCCGCGGTAACCTGAGCAGAGAAATAAGCCCTTTTGCAAGTAAGAGCTGACCTGCATCCGGTTAGGTGAGAGACCTAAATAAAGGCAAAGCTGTGAAGAGGCTTTGAGTTGAGCAGCTGACCATACATTGGGCAGACGGTTCGGTGTGCCAGGGAGTCTGAGCAGGTCAGGAACTCGACCAGGAGGTGCTCAGTTTTGAACCTCGCATGTGTGAGCTGCATTGTTTTGCTTTATTAAAAAACAATTAAAATTCCTAAAGCAGGAGTAGCAGCCTTTATGTCCTTTGATATACTAGATCTTTACTTAAATCCGATCTCATGTAGGACAGCATCTAGGGAAATCCTGCTCTTCTTCTTTTCTCCACAGAAGCAGGGCGTCAGTGTCTAATATTTCTCTACAGCAAATGTGCTCTCCACAGGTAATAGTAAGCGCGACGCCATTAGAGGAAATTAAAAGCGGCAGACATGACAGTTCGCCGCGGCCGCCTGGCTCATTTACCACCTAGCAACAAAGCAGACGGGCCGAAGATATGAGGAATAATACGAGCCAGGAAAGTGGGACAAAGCTCTGGAGTCGTGGAACACATCTAAGAGGCTTGGCGAGATCCTATTAAACACGGCTTCGTGACACCTGCTCCTCTCGGCTCTGCTGACCTGCATCTTGATCATAGCGAGGACCGGAATCGCCTCGCTTTGCATCAGACGAAGGAGAGAAACTGGAGCGTCGCTGCAAGAAGAGAACAGAGAGGAGGGTGAAAGCAGCGTTTTATAAGGGGCACTTTTGTGATCCAACATCAGAGCCCTTTCTGTCTCTCCCTCTAAATGATGAAATTGAAAAATGTAATGGGGTAATGTAAAGCCCTTTTGAAATGGTTCTTTATATAACTGGCCTGAAACGGCTGTGCTGTGAGAAAAGCAAATGGCATAAAAAAAGGAAAACCTTTGAAACTGTCTAAAGGCTTTGACAGAAAGATGAGCCTGTTATTGTGATTTTTTTTTTTTTTTTTTTACCTTAAACCACAATAAGAAGTCATCTTAGACTCTTATGCAACAATTCTGTTAAAACCACCGTTGACAAGTAAACAAATGACTCAATCTCATTGTTTAGCTTTGCTTCACTACAAAGGTTTTCTTTCCTGGGTTATAAATTAGCATAAAATGAAAGCAGCCGAAGCAGCATGTGACAGTTTAGGGCTGCAGGGCCTTTTGCCTCAGAGGGAGAAGGTAAGAAGCCCCCCAGCTGGGGGCTTTTTCAGTGGATTTTCATGTCCACATCCTTGTCCACATCCGACAGGCCAAATACTGTAGATTAATATTGGGTTAATCTGAGATTCTTCATTGCCTTTAGGTGCCATGTGTCCATGAATGGATACATGGTTTCTTTGTCTCCCTGTGGTGGAGCCTGCTAGTCATGCACACACACACAACCAACTAATGGGAGGTTTTACATCAGAAGTTCAACGTTTTTCAAGTCCGATAAAGATCCAGACAGAGAACCTGTCAAGTCAAGTGGACCCAGCCGATAACTTTTTCATTCAGTTTCAATGGTTTGTTAGAGAACATTTTTAAAAAAACTTAATTTCGAACACATTTATAAATGAATGAGACCCTGAGTCAGACTTTCTCATTCAATGTCTCCATCTGACCTCGCAAATGTGCTCCTGGAAGAAAGACTAAAAATCCAAATACACTCCTAAAAAAATCCATATAATCACAAGATTAGAAACTTTGTTCAGATGAATGAAATATCTGAATTTATATGACATTGAATTCTCATGAATAATAACAGTAAGCTGAATTTGAAAAAAAAAAATTATGACATTTCACACTAGATTGCTGTGTATTCTATCCAAGTGTGTGTGTGTGTGTGTGCCAATGATTAAGTCTGTACGTTTGTGTTTGTGTAATGTATTAGAAAGCATCTTATAGTGTTATATTTTCTGTCTCATTTTATTATTGCATTGTACATTTTGTAGCTTGTTAAAGGACTGGAGGTGCTAATTAGCTTATGCTATAACCTGGTACAGAGCATCGAGTGGTGACATTTATGCCTAAGTTTTATATTGTTCCTTTTTAAATAAAGTTCATTATCATCAGGTTTCACCTCAGCTACTTTGATGTTACAGTGTCTTGATGCATTTTAGATTGAATTTATATGTTTTGTTTAAAAAACAAGTTAAGTTGATGGTTTTATGGTTTATTGGTTTTATCAATGAGAATTTGTTATGCTTTTCCATCACACAAACATCTGTAGGAGTAAAGTAACATGTCTTTTTCTCATAGGATCTTTGTAATTGTCCTGAACCTAGAAAATAATATTATTTTCCCAGTTGCAAAGGTTTTAAATTCACTTCTTAATTTCTGGCAGTTGTGAACGTTAACACTGACATTGTAGCATCTCTTTATCTCAATTAGCTGACTGCTGTCACAGGAGCGCATGAGCTTTGCACACATAATCAAGGTAAATACTGTTTACTCTGCAAACATTATTATACAGATCTTCTCGCAGGAGACAATGCCTAAAACAGCTGCAGACGCAGGAATTAGTAAATAAATGTCCAGCGCAGCAATAAGGTTAAGGGTGGGATGGAGAGGCCCAGGACAAACAGGATGGTGGGCTCAATGTCATCAGTGTCTGTCTTAATTGAGCCGATGACATATTGATCTTTGGGTTAATGAAGATAAAGCACACAAGAAATGGGGGGCTTAATTCCTCCACGGTTAATTCCTCAGAATGCTAACATGAATCTTAATCAAACGGAGGAGCGGGAAGCGGAAAAACACATTTCTGTCTGCGGAGGAAAAGAGTGCAAATGAGAAGCAGCTGGCACACAAATGGGTGATCACGATCTCACCCACAAGTGGAGTCGAACTTAACGAATGAATATCGTTTGCTGCTTTCGCTCCACTTATTTCTTTGTAATCCTGGCTTCTTTTATTATCGGCATAAACAGTAACACCACACTTGACAGGAAGGAGGTTATCACCGAGACCTGGAAGGGTTGTTACGCCGCTTCAAGCTAGATTGCAGAAAGAAATGAAAACCATGGAGCACTCAGAGGAGGCTGTGAGGAAATAAGGGAGCAGCCTGGAATTTATTTGGTTGTAAACAAACCACAAAGTTGGATCAATCGAATTAACATTCAGTAGCTTTCGAAATTATTCATACACCTGTAAGTTTTTCACATTTTGTCACATAATAAACTTTGGTGTGTTTTTGCGCGATAACGAGTGAAAAAACAACACAAACAAGTGACACTTCATCCTGTTTGGTGCAGCATAGCTAAGGCTCTTTCAGATCAAATGGAGGGAATAAGTAAGCAGAAGTTTTTTAAAGTCTTGCATACAGACTCTCAATTTGACTTTAACTAGACCATTTCAACACATGAATATGCATTGATTTAAACCAGGGGTTTCAAACCCAAGTCTTCCAGGGTTGCAACCTTTACATGTGTCCTGCACCACCACAGTGGAATCAAATTAGGTAATTAGTTGGGTTCTGTAGAATTTTCAGACATGCTGAGTCGGTAATCTAGCAGGTTTGGGTGTGTCTGGCCTACGCTAGATCAGGGTTAGCTAGCTAAAGCTAAAATCAGAACTGCTGAGTCACAAGGACACTTGATAATGACAAAACAAATTCCATGTTGAAATAAAAAAAAAAGCAAAGTAAAAAAAAAACAGCAGACGCAGGAGATCAGCACTTCTGCAGAGAGAACAGAAAGGGAGTCAGTGAATCAGGACAAGCGCTGGATTTGACAGACGCTCTAATGGAAGTGCTTTTATTCTGGTCCATCAGAATATTTTGTTAATGTCAGTGTGCTGCTTGGGATTCCAATAAACCTGCCAGACACTGCATGGGATCTGGTGAAACCTTTCACATCCACAAACCAAGGAAAAGCAAAACTGAAAACTTTCTTGGCATCTCCGCAAATTTGACTTTTGAAATATTAAGACTGAAATATTAAGACCAAAATGGGGCTAAGATTTTGCATCTTTGCTGCAGTTTGCCAACCTGAGTTTCTTTCATGCAACAAGACAGAGGCATCATCATTGCAGTTTTTTTCTTCAGCCAAGTACTTTTCATGAGCAATCATACATTTTTTTTGTTGCTGCAAAGCAACCGAGCCACGAACTTTGCCACTAGGCTTATCACATTGAGCTTTATTTTTATTCACATCTTTTAAAATTCACAGCTTATTTCAATTGAAGGTGGTTCCTATCTTCTTTTGGACCAGCTATGATTCCTGATCAAACCAAAGTAAAGAAAAGCCAGTAATTTCTGGCTGTGCTACTGGCAGATATCAGACAAAAACATTTAGATTGACTATCTTTCAAAGCTTAATTAAAATGTACAGTATTCCTATTATTGGCACAATCACATCAGAATACCTCCTACTTTAAAGTGATAAAATTAATTATGCATCATATGGAAGGGGGCAAATATGATCTCAACATGGTAGCGATTTGATCATCTGGCTATGATAATCCTGAGCTTATCAAAATTGTTCTTATCTTTTACATCTTCCATCTGTCTGGAAAAACTCATAATGGTTGAGAATCAAAGCACAAGTATCCTACATTCGGCCTTGCAGTAGCGTTGTGCCCTAATCAATATTTCTCACTCCACCTGCATCATGCTTTGTAAAAGTCTCTCCCACATCTCTAAAGCTGCATTAGGCTGAAATACAGCCACACTGTCGGTTGTTCGGTATTAACCTGTATTGTGGGGAAAACTAAGACTCTATTAAATCAGCCTTGGCCTTTTCAGACTTTTCAGGTCCAAGAAAGAAATCTCCACAACTCAATCAGTAATAAGTTCTTCAAAGTGAAAAGCCATTCAAATACATAAAGAAACCCATCCATATGCTGTCGACCTGTTGAATTCTTTTCTACAATGTTTTTGTGAGTCCAGCCGTCATCACTCTCAAAATACTGAACATAACTAAAGTTTTCAATAAAGATCTGAGCAGCCATTTCAAAACATCACAGCATCATTTTCTATGTTTTATTAAACTGCACAAACAAGGCACAGGGGAGCATAAGATGATTTTCCAGACTGGTAATGTGTTGCCTGTCTGGACAAATAGTCACATGACTTGGACACTCCTACATTTTGTCGGATAATAAACTAATGGATTTTATTGGGATTTTGTGTTAAGAGCAACACAAATTAGTGAATTGTTGAGAATTGTAAATTAAAGAAAGCATGATTTTGTAATTTGACCTTCTGTCTTACATGCAAAATGCTACTTGTGGTGTAAAATTAAGCTCACAACACCCTGAACACACTGAGCCCATTGGGACACATGGTAGTGGGAGCATCATGAAATGGGAATGTGTTCTATCGGTAAAGACAAGCTGATCACTTTGGCAGAAAAACATTATTCATCCTCTCTAGAAGAAATCCAGCATTTATAAGACACTAGACTCAAGACGTTTTGTGTTATGCAGCAGGACAATGATCCAAAGATCACAAGCATGACCATCTCTGAAAGATGAACAGAAACAAAAATCTGACTGAGATGCTGACTTTAAAAATGATCAATATATCCCAAAATCTTCCAATCCTCCAAATAATTCTGAAAAGAATAGTTGACCAAAACTTTCCATAAAGTAAAAGACTCATGGTATTGATCACAAAAGCCTGGTGGGAGTCGCTGTTGTCAGGGTGACAGCAGTTTTTCCACTTGATAAATGAAATCATTTCAGAATGTTGTTTTTTTTATTTCCTCAGGTTATCTTTGTCCTAAAATAACATTTAATTGGCAATATAAAACATTAATGTGGCCAAAAACGCCTCTGTAAATACTTTTTAAAGCAGAGCACCCAAATCAAAATTAGTCATATTCTTATTTTCTTATTTTATATTTAGGTTCAAAGTGATCTGTTGTTTCTGACTGGAAGTAATACTAATGTTTTAGAGTGGTGCAGACGAGTCCTGACTTAAATCTGATTCAGACTAATGGACGAGGATAAAGATTAGGGTTATGGCAAGGAGGCCATCCAACATCAAGGACTTGGAGTTTATCACCAAGAATAAAATTCCAAAATAAAGTTTTCAGAAAATTATGGTGACTAATGCAAATAAAAGTTTTTTTAAACAATTAACCTTTTGAAATGTTTCATCATCTTTTTAAGAGAAGATGGTCTCGTTTAAACTAATTAAAAATGGTTCAATTAAAAATACTTTGAAATCTAAATCTGCCAGGGATATGAATAGGTTTGGTTTTAATTGTGTCTCACATTAGTTTAAATACACAAATTCTTAATCACAACAGCTTCTTGTGTTGACCATTGCCGTCTGTTGGACAAATGACAATTTATCTCTATTAAATGCCATAATGAAGGATCTTTTAATCTTAAAAAAAAATAGATTTTTGAAATTTTAGTTCCCTACAAGAGATGACAAATATTGGCTGTTTTTTCCCCACTGTGGACCGACTTTCTGAGAAGCACCTAAACGTGCGTGGAAGGGGGAAACTCTGTGTTAATGTTGATAAATTACTGGTATCTGCTGTTATTGGTTTAAAGACTGCATTAACTTTTAAATTACACGAGAGGGATGCGCATTAAACTGTCGTTTGCAATTATTACGCGATGCAGCAAGGCACTGTTGTAAATCCACAGTAGTTTTGCAGCAGTTCATTAAAGTTCGCCATGTGTGCGCAGGAGCACTTTGAGCCACACTCTTGTCCAGCTCCTGTCACCAGCTGGGAGCTGGCCAGTGAAGAAAGTGCAGCGGAGAGCAGCCGTCCATGGAATCAGCCGGCAGCAGGAGTGATGAGACAGAGATGAATCACACCAACGTCCATTCCTACTGCTTTCAGCTAGGATCGGCCCACGACTTATATCCCTCCTCGCGTGGATTCAGCAGGGGCCGTGACCTTCAAAGATCACAAATCTCGCAAGTGTCACCAGTCATTAACCGAAGCAATATGTCCCGGTTCCTCTCTCCACAGCCAAGTCTGTCGCAGTTTGCAGGCAGGACCCTTATAGCCCATGTCCAGCTCACTCATCGCACATCTATCTTTTCCCCAGTCATATCGTGGCTGTAAAATAGCGTGTAAAATATGACCTCAAACAGTCACGGGGCCGAGCAGCCCGGATGAAAAACCATGTTGTATAACTTGCATCTGTCTCCTTTTAATTGGGTGATTTTCCTCTGCACACAGTTAAGATATTTAAATTTTTCTCATATAATCATTTGTCAAGCCATTCCTGTTGCAAGTATGAACACCGCTTTAAATACGCCTCATTAATAATTCATAGCAGATATATGTCTAATCAATGCATAGGATTGCGCCGCACAGCATCCTGCAGATGTGAGTAAGCGCACGCAATAAAACTGGGAAAAAAAAGACTTATTGTGGAAAAGTCAAACTATTTCTTCTGGTTGCTGCCTCTTTTGTACTTTTTAATGATCTGTTTTGGGAAAAGAATGAAGAATATCACAGGGTTGGGAAGGGGAAGCAAAGGTTTGCCAATTCTCCCCCGTTTTTTCTTTTCTGCAAGGAAAACGCAAAAGAAGCTGCCTTCTCATATTATTACAACAATGATTAAATAGACAACATTAAAGGCGCACAAAAGGGCAACTGAAATATTCACCACTTCTTTAGCTTGAAGAGTCCAGAGACAGTTTCTGACTATTGATTGTCTCCTCCTACTTGGTGTAAGATATGCGTTTTAGAGGCATTTCTAATCAGGGGAACATTCGCTGAGGGATGCATAAAAGACGCGAGGGAAGAAGGGAGGTCAAGAAGTTGGATGCACTTCACCGAGCCGAGCTGTGGGTTGATTCAGATAGCCACAGAGATCCAGCCCACAGACGCTGCATGGTTAAAACTGCAGCAGATGGAGAGGTGCACAGAGCTCAACAGGCATTTTTGCTCAGTTTAAAATGCAGCCTACCACTGAGATATTAGTCAGAAAAAGCATTATGTAAATCACGTGCCTTGTGTTGTCCGCACATTTGTTTGGAATAAAATTATAACGGATACTCAGAATTTAATTTCACATGCTTACTTCATAAAGGTTTTTGTCAACAGTGACAACACTTTTTTTTTTAAATGGCACCATGTTTTCTGCACAAGTTATAGATTCTATCATAACTTTTTTCTTTTTAAATATTCAAAAGAAATTTTTTAGGGTTCCGTGCTCTTAATATTTGTGACAACTTTTTTGCTGCATTTCATTCTCATGATGATAAAATGTTTCACTTTCATTAATTGCGGTGGCCGACAGGTGCAAATGCGCAGTAATAGAGAAAACATGCAAACAAAGCAAGAGACGCAAATAAAATGCAGCAAACAAAAAGAAACGCAAACAAAAAGAGATGCAAACAAAAAAAGAGACGCAAACAAAAAAGACTACAACCACAAATGAAATGCGCAAACAAAAGAAAAGATGCAAACAGTGCTGAAAACGGAAGTACTCCAGACCACTAGAGGGAGTCGAACAAAAACAGCTGTGTCCAAATTTAGGGTCTGCAATACGTTGTCCGACAGGTGCAAACATCTCCAAAAACGTGAGCAATATTGTAATTAAGTGATTTAGTTTTGAACTGATCCAATATTTCAGATCTATGCATCTACATTCTCGCCTAAAAACTTTGTAAAAAATAATTTTGTGTCATTTTAAGTGTAACACAGCACAAATAATTTTTCCGCCATTTCTGCTTTTCTGAACACCTGTTTTAAAGGATGCAGACCCTAAATTTGGATTCGCATTTGCACCTGTCGGCCACCGTAATAAATGGTTCAAATCTTTGAATTTATGCAGCCAGTCTCTGATGTTGGTCTGTTCTATTCAGCACAATTGATGTTTGTAATTAAATACAGAAAAAAAACAAAGTCCTTGACATTCTCAAAGGTCAGTTTAAACATCTAAGATTCATAACTTCTCAAGGAGATTAAAATCAAACTGCAAAATCCAAAAAGTACTTAGGCATAATTATTTATATGAAACTGACATTTAATACATGAAACATAAAAATCAGCCACTGCCCTCTTCTGCCCTGCTGTGAGAGAAGTTTGACTACCAGGTTATGTCTGCACGTTTGAAGTTAGCAATAGTCCCTCCACTGTTGCCAACTCAGTGGTTTTCTTGATATATTTATCGACATTTCAGACTCAAAAACGGAATCGGCAGGACCGGCTTTTCAAAGATCGGTAATCAGAGATTGGCTAGAAAACTGCAATAGGAGCACCACTATTTCAAAACATCTGTCTCCTACAGCTGTAAGAACAAGTTGACGTCCTTCTCTTCTTGCTGCTCCTGTTCGGAGTCCTTGCAGCTTGTTCTTGAAACACATTCGCTTTTGATTGGCAGCCAACAAACATAAAGTGGGTGTGCTGCAGTGGGCGGGACCTACGGAAACATCCCAGGAGTTTTGGACCTGAATTTTTGTAATGCACAAACTGCTCTGACCAGAGAAGTTCTAATTGTTGTTCTTGCAGCTTTGAATAAAGGAGCAAATGTCTCTGTTCCTGGAGAGAATATATGGGTGTTGTATCACAAAGCATTTCATTCTTTTCATGCATACATTTGTAAATGCTTCTTATCAAATGTCAGATAATGTTGGAAAACTAAGCATTAAAGCACCGATTCACTTTAATCATTTTAACTTGACTGTTCTATTACTCTTAATGATAAGGTATAAGTGAGTGAACTGTGTCTCTTCAAAAAGGCATGTCATTTTAAGTTAAATGCAGCAATATTTCCTTAACTGCTAGACCTGTATTACAGTAACTAGCGTACTTGTGACGACGCATTTTAAAGAACTGAGGCACTCTTTGACTTTTTGTTCTCACTTATAAAGCTTTCATTTTTATATTTTCTCCTCCAGCAAGCAGCATTTTAACGTGTAGAAAGTGAGATTTTCTCTTTACAAGGATTCTGACATGCTTTATAGTGTATTATCACTTACATTATTCAGTTACTTAGTGGGGGGGCAAAGGAGCAAGCCGCAGAATATACGTTTCTGAATTACACCTACTTTAAACATTAATATTTTTAGCTACATCAGTGACTCATTTGCAAGCGAATTACATAATTTGTCCCACTTCAGTAGTACTTCTCGTGCAAAATGGAAGATTTATCTGTGGGGTATAACCTTGTGCCTGTGGTACAGAAACAGTCGATTACAATAAAAAATGTGAAAATCCAGTTGGAGGAGGAATGTAAAAGTAAGAAAGAACTGTTTAAAGCAATGCTTCCCAAACTTTCCAGCTTTTGACCCCCAAAAGAAAAATGTTAAGAGAATCGCGAGTCCAGTTTTTGGTTGAGCTTATATGTGGTGTAGTAACAACACAATCCAGGACCAACAGTCAGAACATGATGATTTTAATTGTTTCAAGTTCAAAGTCAAGAACCTCTAAAGATACTGAAAACAATAAAATAATATGTAAAATGTAAACAATAATTTCTTTTTGTCTTTGGTAAAAAGACGACAAGCCATTTCTCCTGCTGGCGCTAAATTCAGATGTTTGTTTTGGTTGTATTTACCCACAATGCCCTGCAATAAAGGCTGCTTCCTAGTTTAGGACCAGTTAAGCTTGAGCAGTTAAGCTACATTCACACTGATCTCCTGTGTGAACCGCAAACGACCTAAATGTTACATGCAATAACGTCACATGTAGAAGGAGTCGTCAGTGTTTGCTGTAGTAAACATGGTAACGGTGGAACATATGTTATGATTTTAAAGTTGATGTCCCACCGGACACATTGCTATGATTTTTATTTTCTCATGATGTAACAAAAGGGAGCTTCGTGTTTGAGGTGCTGCCTTAAAATATAGCCACACTCAACTGAAACGTTGTGGAAAAACTCATCCAAAGCCTCCAAAGCCAGGTTTTAGCTGAATATTAGCAAATATTTGATCAATTCTGATTGTTTTTTTTTTTAGTTTTCTTCACCTGCGTTTTAACAGATATCAAGGTTCTCTGTGATGTTAAACTGGCGCTTGAGTAGAAAGACTGTTCATCATCTTCCAGTGGGCTTTTGGTGCATCACTGACTATGGTGGTTGGAAAAAAGTTCTCTCATTACCATGACCATCTAAAATTTTCTGAGCTCTTAAGCAGCATAAAAAAACCCTCTAATTTTCTCACCTTTTATATCCACAGCATAGGAAAACTCTTTCGTTTTACTGGCCAGGGCCATCAAACTGAGATTATCTGAGTCTTTGTTGAAGAGAAGCCACAGGGGGGGAGAGAAAAGGACATGAGTGTCATAAAGAGACGGTTAAAAAACCTGAGAGACAAAAAGGCTCATGGATCAGGTCTCTAACAATGACAACGAGAGCATTTCTGATGGCAACTAGGTTGTCAAAAGTCCCACTGTTGTTCTGATGTAAGATCAGTCAGGTCACCAGCTGGTTCCTCTCTGGCAAAGCTGGATTTCATTTTACAGGCCAGTGGTGAGAGTGGCATGACAGGTCTGTTTCCATGGGAACACATTTGTCACTTCTCCGGAGCACGGCCAAAGGCTCAGAGGGGAATCACAAACGAGGTTGTATTACTGGAGGGGAAATTAATCACTAATGACGATTCAAACAATGGGCTTGGGCAGAATCTGAAAGTTGATTCCGCTCCCGCAGTTTGTCGGTTCTCCCCCCTTCAAACTGAAAACTGGCAGAGAGCAACAGGGTTTTCTTCTTTTTCTTCTTCTTCTTCTTCTTTTTGTTTCTTCAAGTGGCTCTTTGCAGGCAGAATCATCCAAGAGAGAAATACAGCCGGCAGACTAGGAGATGCCAGCAGTTAGAACATTGTGGTCGTCGTCTGGCTTTGAATTAGAAAGGAAAACCGGAAAGCGAAGGGATGTTAAGATGTTAAATTCCTGGCATTGACTGATGCGTGTCTTCCAGCTGCAGAGCAGCAAGGACGACTGCTGTGCTGTGGCAAACCATGTTTTCATGCCTCTGGAACTAGATGGAGCATGTGCTGAGTGTTGTGCATCACTAAGTCTGAAATGGGTAATTACTTTTTGGTGCCAGAAGAATATTAACAGATGAAAAGTGGCAACTGAAAAGTATTGATTGGGAAGAACAGCTTCTGAAGCCCCCATTTTTTTTGCAACAGCCACCATCCCAGTAGCTTAAAATAAGAAGGCAACCAAGCTACTGCACAAGATTCAAATATTAAGGAGAACCACCCCAAAACATCTGCCCGCACTTTTGTATGGCTTGCTGTATGACAGTGTGTGATGAAATGTCACAGATTCCCCCAGATGTTGGGAGCAGAAGGTACTGAGTTGGTGGTGGCAGCATGGAGCAGCGCTGCAGCTCCATCAGCAGCGAATCAGTGTGGATTTTTCAGAAAATCTGAAGGAGCGGCTGCACTGGCTTTATTCCAAAGCGACAAACAATTTATGTCCACACCTGGTGATTGCATTTCAGAACAAACACATCTATGTGAATAATGAACTAAAAGTGTATAATGTAGGTGCAGATCATTATTCTATTGACCCTTTTTCTTCACAAAAATTGGCGCTGATCTGTGCCACTTTCAAGCCTCCGCTGGGGCTTCTAGGGTTTCCTTTCCAGAGAGCGATGCATAATCCCTCCAGTACATTCTGGGTTTACTCCAAGGTGTAGTCCTAGTAGGAAGAGCCAAGAAACCCCCCCCAAAAAAACACCTCCTGCCAATGGGGGCATCCAGAAAGAATGCTATTCACCTAAATGAACCATGTTAGTCTATCTTATTTTTATCAATTTTGAGAAAAAAATCCTCATGGCCACCTTTACAATATTTCATGTTCATGCCTGTTCAGAGTAGTCCTAATGCATTTAAAATAAAAAAAGCTCCCTGTATGAATTTGATGAAGATCTCACAACAAACCGAAACTAAAAGAATCACAGTTCCAAAAAAAAATGTTTTAAAAAAAGCACATCATGACATTTGCATGTAGAAGGTTAGATCTACTTTTTTATTTTGTGTGAATGATTCCTACCATTTACACTAATCATGTCTTTTCCCTGACAAGATGCAGAAACTTCCCAAATTTAATGGCAAATCTTATAGACTGAAGAAACATCCTAATGTAGATGGGATATCTGTTTCTGTTTGATTTTGACAAGCGCCAACAAAAAGCAGTAAATGTTAAAAGTGCAGTAAACCAATGCTAAACTTTACCCTGAAATTAGGGTTTTAAACTTTACTATTTTCAAAGGTTTCTGATATTTTCCGCCCCAAATTTGTTTTCTTAGCTTCAAACAGGGCTGTCAGAAGCTGTATGTTTAGTGTAAGAAACAAACATAACTAGTTTTAGAAGTGAGCTTTGGGTGCTCTTTACTAATCCATCTGAAATCGGTTCTTCCTGGAAATATAATGAATATTCGCTTCTGGTTGAGAACAAGAAATTGAATTATTTTAAAAAAAGAAGCATTTTTACAAGAAAACCGAGAAAAAGAAAAAAAAAGGTTTATGATGAGGAAAGAAAAAGCCAACAGGTGATGAAAAGCAAACCTACAGTAACTAGTTAATAATTATTCAAAAACCTCTGTGGCCTGCATGGAAGTCGTTATGCAGTCGCCAACCTTCCCACTTCTCATGACAACCGTTGCAATATTCAAGGCCGTTTTCTAGTCATGCGCATCCATCACATAATTATCTTCCAGCATCAACTCCAATCAGCACAGAGAAGCCCACTGTCATTGTCAACCTGCATCACAGCAGCCAGCCCCTCTGCTTTCAGAGCATATGTGGATTCATTATGTAGTTACCTCTAATTTATGCCAGCTCTGTGTGTTAATGAGCTGCATTTGTGACTGAACAAGTGTTCATTTGAATACTCACTCCTCAAATTTGATGGAACAAACACCGAATAAAGAAAAAGAGTTTCATGCTTCACTTATCATGAGATAAAAACAAATGTATGAATAATTTAGCGAGAAACTCTGCGCTGACCATCTGGATGGTCTCTATCCTCTTCCCTGGCTCTTTCACTGAATTATTTCGGGCCGTCCTACCGTCACCAGCAGCTCCTTCTCCGTGTCCCCGAGTTTAGCTTGGCATCCTGCACTTCGGCGCTCCTGGTTCTCGTAGTGAAGAAAGCCCTGGCGTCACGCCCGCAATTCCTCCGCCTCACTCAGAGTCCTTGCCCCCCTTTCCCATTTTCCCAGAAGCCTGTTTCCTTTCATGGCACAGCTGAGGCTTTCCACATTCCTCCATTTGGTCTTAGTGAGAACAAACTTGGAGCTGTGCTTGAGAAGGCGGCGCTGTGGCCCGTCTCCAGTCGCCGGGCCTGCCAGGATCCACAAGTCCTTCCAGTGAACGCACCGGTGCCAGGCTGGAGGACCGAAGGACAGGGAGAAGGAAGAAAGAGTGGAAAGTAAGAGCTGGATTCTGGGATAAAATCACTGTGACCCACATCCCTCCATTCTGCGCTTCAATAGCAAAAAAAACCCAACAACAACAACAACCCAATTACTGATGACCCCTGGTCCGCCTCCAAACAGAGCAGTGGTGACTAATTAAAACTGAAAGGGTTCTGTCTCCCTGCTTTGTTCTTGCTCGGTGTGGGGGTTTGGTTGTGCATGTACATGCATTTAGCTCAAAATATTGCTTCGAATATTAGCATATTTTGCACCGAGAAGGCAGGAACGCGCACAGAGCGGAGCAGTGGTCGTCTTTTATAAACCGCCTGATGCGAACTGGGGCACTTTGAAGGAAGAATCGCATCAGCAAGCCATCCAAACGGGCGTCTCCTTTTCCCCAGCCTGTACCTGAGAGCCCGCGGCGTCGAATCATCAACCTGCCGCCATGTCTGGCACTGACAGCAGCTTCCCATCCAATCTCTATTTCATTCAATTATCATCTCCTGCAACAGGCGACTGTGTTGTTTGCCCTCAAGAGGGTCTTACGCCGCACCTACAGTTCCTCTTTGAACACCTTTCCTAACCAATTTCCATTCATTTTTAAACACAGTAGCAACGTTAGAGACCCTCTTCTCTTTCTCATCAATACATTCCGCCTGCTTGTTTAAAATATTAAATCTCAACATATTGTTCTTGCTGCTTCAGCAGCACTAAATCACATTTTATCAAATGAAGATAAATTCATTAAAGTTAAATAGTTTTTTGTCTGCTAAGTGCCAGAATGAGAGAAAAATCTGTTGTTTCTGAAGAAAGTAAAGCAGGTGATAATAAGACTTTAATATGTTCAATGGCAACATTTGAATTAGACGGAGACAAACCTGAGTGTATTTTACGGTAGCGGCTCAAAAATCGGTCAGTTTTTTATATGATTAATCAGCAGAATAAACGAATGCAATAATTGCATACACATATATAAACAACATATGCGTATTTGCTCTGCAACACTTTCATACATGAGGAGGGATACACAGCTTTACAACAATGTTCAGAAACTAAACATCTTTTTAAATCTTCAGTTTTAACTTTTAACAAAAGGGCTTTATGGAGTTTAAATGGACGGTTTAATTAGTATTTTTTTCTTTAAGATATATCCACTTGTATAGTGTTCCGTGCTGGGTTACTTCATTGCAATAGAAGATTTATTTGTTTGAAGGGTTTTTCCACATACATGTGGAACGAACTGTATATTTGCTTCACTCCTCCCCCCTCCCCCCCCCGATTTAAAAGCAAATATCAGACATGCTATTATTGAAACCCTTATTTGTGATTGATATGAGTAGCATAGCTTTAATACACCTTATAATGATGCTAATTGATGTGGAACAGTGAACCAAAACACAACTTGGCTCGGTTTGTCCCGATCTTCTGTACTACACTCAGTGATGTATTTATGGGCTCGTCAAATGTGAGGCATTTCTCCAGGCCTCAGCATCTAAACAACAAAATAAAGATCCGAAATGTCTTTTGACATTAAATAGTTCCCCATGGTGCCATTAATGGTTAAAGATTTTACAATTTCTCTAAAATCATAAAACAACTCTAAATGTCAGCCTGTATATATAAGGATGTTTATTAAGATGCGTGCTAGCTGTTTGGTTCCAAATGCTGCACACATTTCATTTGCACTTTATTACTTGTGGTGACAGCAGGGCTGGAACGGCTCCCACCTTATGAATCTCTCTGTCAAGTCCGTGAATGTGTGCGTTTTTTTTTTTTACTTTATAAGACCACATTCATGAGGTCTGAAATCAAGGACTGTTCCATACTTTCAGCTTTGTGGAAACAATAAAGCTTCCAAGTGGAGCTGTTGCTGTCATTGACATACGGATTAAAAAACGTCAGTGGAGAATCACAACTCACACATTTTAGCATTTGTTTTGGTCAACTCTTATCTTTGGATCTGTAGACCAACAATCATCTCAAGATTAAAAAAATGATATATGTTATGGTCAATATTGCTATTTTTTACCTTTTTTTTTTTACAAATTAAATATTTTTTCATTTAGTTTTTAAAAAAATGTCTCAACTTGAACCACAATGTGAAAATGACCCACGCCAGGTCAGCGGGTGGCAGTAGTGCAGGAAGAAATGTCTCTTTCTTCTCAAAAACTATAACTATTTGCAGATATTCATTTCTATATCATTTCATAGACGATAAATCTGGATAAAGCTTGTTGGCAAAAGAAGATTGTAAAAACAGTGTCAGTGTTGTAGAGTCTCTCCACTTCATTATGTCAAAATTCTGTTTACGTCACACTTAAATTTTCAGTCTCATTGGCCAATGTCGATAACATAATGCATAATTTAAAAGGAGAATATCTCTGACTTTAAATACAGTATGGAATCTGCAAAACCCAAAAGACTGCAGTGAAGACAAATGAATAGATAAATGGACAAACATTTCCTATTCCATTTAGACAATAGTAATTTCTTGAAATCTAAATGTTCAAACTCTACACTTGCCCATACTGTGTAGACACCCAGCTATTTTTTGTTATTTTTCTGGAACATACTCAACACAAAAATCACCTTGTGCCAAGTAGGCTGCAGCAGAACTAAAGCCCCCTTTTGTCAAACTAAGATAAATGTACTAAAGACTGAGATTTCATAAATGCTCCCTTTGGAGAGAAGTTAACATTTCCCTTTTCCCCCCAGGAAAACCACGTGTGAATAAATGGCAGCAGCGCAGGCAACACAGGAAACATATTTTCCAAAACTCCTTTGTTAGTGTAAAGCTCCCATAGGATAGCCTCTCCACAATGGAGGAAAAACTAATGGAAATGTGGGGCGTCTGAACCTAATAAACAAACAAAAAAGAAAAGCATCAAAAAGCCTTCAGAAGATGACACATTTCAGATGACGTTACATTTCATAAAACATAAAGAAAGAAAAAAATCAATGACTTTTTCCGTTCTCCTTGTCAGTCAGATCAGTGTCAGTTTCTCCTTCACCCTCAGCAGCTCCATGCGTCTCCTCAGGGACACTTCACCCGCTCTCCCACCCAGCAGATGGTCAGGGTTGAGAACTTAACAAGATTCAGCTGCACATAAAACTCTCCATGTTTTTAAAACATGAAACACTCTGAAATATAGCTCTCCTTCAAGATTTCCTGTCTGGTACTTTAAACTTGTATTTTAATCTATATCCCTGCTCGTTCGCAGTGCTTTGGGGTAAGTGTGAATTTATTTTTCTTTAGCATTTTCTGAGAAACAGCATTGTAAGGCAGCATATCTTAAAAAACAAGGAAATTCAGGTTTTTATTTGTCTTTTTTTATTTTTTTCTTTTTGCTGCTCATGTTTATTCACCACAAACAAAATCTAAAACCTCCAAGATTTCCCAACAGCAGATGGTGGGATCAGACAAAAAGCAAAGTTTGGAGAAAGAAAATCAGCAAAAAACAAGAAGAAGAAAAAAAGAACTCGTAGACATACTTATCATTTTCCGTCCACACACAGAAATAGATTTTTTTCTTGAAGAAACAGCAGCATCACTCATCGCAAATTAGGGTTCTGGGAAATATCAGAGCTGACAACACCAGCGTCTGCGGCGGGGAGGGCGACCTTTATTCGCTCATCGACAATCCGAGCAGGGAAATTAAATTGTTGAATAGGCTCAACAGCAACCTGTTGCTCGTTACACATGCGCCCCCCTCACCCCCCGAGCACAGAGGTGAAGGAGAGCCCGAGTCCGTGTGTTTGATCTGGTCCAGGCCCTCAGGAGCAGAGGGCGTTCAGAGCGCGGTGAGGACGGCCACATCAGGGCAGCCCACAGACAGCTGGCTCCCTCAGATGATGCATTGGCCTTGGCATCCTAATTGGCCCCAGTGCCTCAGCCAGGGGGATGTTGTGTTTCTCGGTGTGTTCGCTCCATGTGTGCTTTCTGCATGCGCCTGCCTGTCCCTATGCGGCATCCAGCGTACAGCGCTGATTATATTCTCCAGAACCTCTCTTGTGCACATCCACATCCAATAACTGTTTTGTTTACAAAGACGTGTGTGTGTTGTCTTCCTTTTCGAATGTTAACCACACACAGACTCGGATGAACTTTCCACTGACCTTTTATCTCCCACATTCGAGTCAAATTCACATCTGCAGCAATGCTGAAGTCTTTGTGTTGAGAACCCTGGTTGTATTTTTCTGTAGAGGTTTATGCAGGACCTGCTTTGCTGTGTTCATTTACAATCAGTTGTGTTTATGTCCCATTGAGGCTTCTCTGAAAGCAGTGCCTCACTGAAATATAAATACTTAAATATTTATTATTTTCTTTGTCACAAAACATCATAAATTAGCATATAATAAAGAAACAGACTGAAAAATATACACGAGGCACATTTATGTTTACCTCATTGAGTCGATGCTTCATAAAATCAATTAAAGTTGCAATAATAACTTACCTGCTAAACAGCTCGATTCAGTTCAATTAGTGGTCAGAATCTTGCCACACATTCTCAATAGGGGTTAGATCTAGACTTTGACTGGGCCATTCGTATGAATACTGAGATTAAATTACACATAAATTGACTCTTGTTGCTAGTTAATTGAAGAAAATCGGTTTGTGTGAATGCTTGTGGTTGTATTAGCACAACTTCATCACGTTTTTATCTAATGCTCGTCATGTGAGTGAAGTTCGACTGGATTAAGGTTTTGAAAAAACACAGCTGCCTGCATTGTAAACCATGTCTTCATGAGCCATTGTTGTCACGACCAATATAAATTGACCTACAAGACAATAAACGGAAGCGACTTGAGACATTTACATTATCTTGGACGCTCACAAATGGAGTTAATTATTGTTGTCATCCTCACTGTGCCAAAACTGGCCGGTGACCTTAAGCGGCAACCATGGGCTGGTGGTGAGGGGGAGACTAAATGAAAAGGTCACAGGTCCAATTCTAACAACAGTTTACGTGTGCCTCACTGGAGAGGAGGACATTTAAGTCATTCTCGCTGCAGGGAGCATCATGCATGGGTCGCTGTTTCTGAGAAATATGCTGAGAAACCTCCTCAGTCCTCTGCTGCGACTCTGCCAATGAAAGGTGGTAGTTGTGCCAAAACCTGAATGCATATATTACTAATGGCTTATTAGTGCCGTCACCGCTGCCATCTTATTTTACCCCTCCAGACCTTCTTGTCCAATCTCAGGACCCCACAGTGAAGCTACAGGCCATTACAGCGATTTTAACATGACGAACGTCGACTGACTGAAAAAACAGGCCGGGACTTGCTCGGAATTGGAAGTATATAGTGGCCCAATTACCCCTGCGGTGATGGCAATATACTGGAGTAGCTATAGGCTGGAGCTGCAGTGGGTGTAATTGATGTTGTTTGGTGGCTGCCAGTGAGGTTGAAGGCATGTGGACCACTGAGACGTTTCTTCTAATAGGTCCTGCCAGGGGTCATGGCGCGACGCGCACACCAAAGCACTTACAGCCCGACTGCCTTTCCGGTGTCTCCTCCAATACACACCGTGTCACACAGCAGGAGGAATGCTGCTGTAATGGGGACGTGAACCTATAGCCTGGTTGTCTGACCCGCCTTTAAAACTCAAACACAAAGTTTATGAACCTCTTGAAGTTGATAAAACATGATTTATCAACAGAAACAGTTTATTTCCCTTGCTTCCCCCCCCCCCAGGAAAAACCATCCTTATCAAATGGTCCTGCTGTGTAGATGTTAGAAATAGTTGCTCAGCAAAGTTGGAAACTAGGTTTACAGCTGTTGGACAGGTGGTGAGTTTATCAGAGCATGAAGGCTGCAAAGAAAACACGAAAATCATGTGAAGTTAATGACCGAAGAGGAATTATGCAGTACACAACTCACCATGTAAATTGAAAAAAGTTTGATAATTTGCAAAGTAAGAGCATATTAGTTGCATGTTTACATCACATCTTCACAGACATAAATTTACAACATTGTTAGACCTTGAAATGATTTTTACAATAAATAACTTCAAAGAATTATAGCTGTAAAAACTAAATGCACAAGTATAATCCCAAATTTTCCAAATATGTTCGTGGCGTAGCTCCAAATTCTTTCCTACTTGAGCCAAAATCAACAATATATTGTTAAAACTTGGATATAATTGGGTGTTACAAGACATTGGGTGTGTCCAAATTCTGGGGCTGCATCCTCTGAAGGTCACATTTGAAGGTTGATTATGTCACAGTGATGCAACAACAGATGTCTGTATTTGATGAGGCCCACAAATATGTCCGTTTTTTTAGATTTGAAGAAAGGGCATCATGAAGTCTATCCAAAGATTAATTGAGAGTTAAGAGGGAGACTTTTGTTCCCACTGATGGACGATTTCCCACAACCCTAACAATGGTGGACGAAGTGGAAGATAGCGCACCAAACACTAAAAGACAGTAGTCTGACATCAGCCCTATTGAAAATACATGGATTATGCTGAAATCCCAGGGTTGTGCAGGGAAGTCAACCAATTTAGATGAAGCACAGCAGTGGACACCATAGCAACAAAAGAGGGGCCAAAGATCCAGCTGGCAACAAAAGACAACAGTCTGAAATGCAACTTGTTCATGTGCACTTTTCCAAATTCTAAAAGGACATTTCTGTATTTATTGGAGACTTAATGTATAATTTTTATATATAATTCCGACTAGATTTAGATACTGATCTGCTCAATATTCAGACTTGTGCTCCACTCTCCTACTTTCAAAAGTAGCTGAGCATTTTAATGAACTTCTCACTGTAACTGTGTCCTTTCTCAAAATATACATACTAAAGCAGAGGCTGAAAAGTTCTGCTAAAGTAGTTAGAAAAGCACTAAGTGTATTTTCTTATCAGTGGATCATGATAACAACTACAAGTGATTAAATTTGCTTTCTCCTCTAAAAAAAACAAACGTTGTTCGTGGGGTTTTATCACCACTGTGCTCCTTTTTGATAAATGTTTTAGTCCTTTTGCTATGGCAGAAAATAGGATATACTGAGAAGTTAAGCGGGGCGTCCACACACTTTTATATAATTAGGGCTCGTAATATCATTTGTGCTCCAATGTATAAAAAAAACTATACAGCAGAGATAATGATGCACTCCCCACTTCAGGAGGATATGAATCATCCCAATACAAGTGCATGATGGACTGTGCTTATGTGGAACCTAATGAGCCACAGATGATAGATATCACATTCATTACGAACAAGCACGTCGGAATAACTCACTTTAGGAAAATGATTGATTTTGCTCTGAGGACCTCCACCTCAAGGTTTTACTGTTAACATGTTGTGTGAATTTGGATGAACATTTCACCGTTGATTGCGACTTTCGGTGAAACTTTGCAAGCAAAGTTTGAGACGGAGTGTAATTTTCCCAACAGGAATTGTGCCAAGACGCTGACATTAGGACACATATTTGTTATTTTACTGATTCAATTTCCACCAAACCTGATACCTGATGCTTTTGATGTATGTTTTTGGGATTAATAAGGTAGTTTTTCTACTTTTAGTGGGGTTTTTTCCCACCACCTAACAGGCCTGCATAGTGTTAAATTAATGCATGAGCTTTTCAGGTGCGCCAACCTCAGGTAACCAAGGCAACTACCTGTGGGTTAAGTGCAGCAGGGTTTTAGTTTGAAGTTCAGCAGCCTCTCAGAAAACAGACAAGCTGGGAGTCTACAGGGGAATGCAGAAATCATCGTCATTATGATCCTGGTTAATGTAATGCTGAAGATGCATTGTTTTGATCATTAATGCAGCACAATGAAAAATAAAAGGTGATGTGAGAAGTGAGAAAAAAGGCCCCCTTCTATATATTTCTTCTGTTTATTGAACTGAAACACTCACTAAGTGTTTCAGCTCAATAAACAAAATCTCAAGAACATTGTAAGATAACCTCTGTAAAAAGAAAAATACATTTTCAGATTATCCCTTTATTTATTGGAGAGAAGTGAAGATCACATTTTTTGAAGAACTGAATTCAATTTCACAAGCCATGCTAAGCCCAGCTCACTGCCTGATCTGTAGATTCAAGGAAAGAAAGTGTATGTTAATATGAAGTAGGAAAAAAGATAAAAAAGAATCAATGTCCAAATCTAAACAGATTCAAGAACAGATGAGAGAAACAAAGTCAGTCTGGGAACGGTTGCAAATCTATTTCTAAGATTTTGGGAATCCTGCCAACTGCAGTGAGACGTTGTTCACAGACATAAATTGTGAAACAGTGGTGAATCTTACCAGGAGTGGATGGCCAAGCAAATTTACTTCAGGGAGGCATGGATGACTCATCTAAGAAGTCATAAAAACCCAGAACAAACCCAGAACAACGCCTAAAGCTTGGCAGACGTCATGTGTTTATGGTTCTACAATCAGAAAGAGAACAGGCAAAAAGGGCGTCCAAGGGTAAGTCTCAAGGTCAAACTCTTGCTGACCAATAATAACACAAAAGCTTGATTGATATCTGATCAAAAAACATCAAAATGTTCCCCAAGACTTGGAAAAATACTCCATGACATGACAAGAGGTTGAATGTTCCAACCATCATACTGAGTCAAACCAGCTGACTGTAGAGAGACGGTCTGGTGCTGCTATGCTGCTTCTGGACCTGGATGGCAGGTCATCCAACTTGCTATGATTGACAAAACATGAAATGGAAAATCTTGCACCTGTCGTGGTTAGCTCATAATTTAGCTTGATTTCTCTCTGCTTTGATATCATTTGCTGCCAATTCAGCTCATTTGATTTATTTGCAACATGCACTGAATAAACCCACACAAATGAATTGTATGTTAAAATCAAAAATAACTATTGCTATAGCAATGATTCCTCTAATTGTCTTGCAAGTAAGTAAAATCCATGTGCCATGTACTTCAACAATTTAATAGTTGCATTCCATCAGTCCCATTAAAACAGCTTGATTTCTATCTTAACAGATCACCCAAAAGGCTTTTTTTATAAAACATTTAGAAACTCTTCTGAAGGCTGTTATTTTCACCCAGAAACATTTCTCTTCCATCCTTTCAAATACCTTTTCTAGTGAAACAGCTAAGAGAATCTGTTTAGTGATGGCAAGTTCATGCCATGCTTTCTTCTGAAAGAGTAAAAGCATGCATTACAGTTTTACTGGTGACTTCAATCTGCCCTTATGTGCGAGTGAGTAATCTGGAGATGAATCCTGCTATTTTGTGGGTTAAAACTTTACTGGATCAATCATCTGTTGAAAATCTAAAAACCAAAAATGTCGGTACGTCGGTGAGGCAACTATCCTTTGTGTCTTTCTTTTTTTCTTTCTACAGAATCTGACTCTAAAATCTCTTTGTCATGTCCTAAATAAGCTTGGAAATTCAGTACCTATAAGAATGTAAAAAAAAGGGCAATACATTTGTGTCTATTAACTCACTTGCCACTGACAAATAGTTACAAATGGTTAAGTTTTAGTTTTTATTGAAGGTGACAAATGTTTCATCCCATCTGCAGTTAAAAAGATATGCATGCATTTTCTCTCCTTGAGTGATCATATTTTGACTTGTTGTCAATCTTCTAATAAATTAGGTAGAGAATAAGTTGGCTTGCATCTTCTATACAAAAATGAATGTGCAAAGATTATATAACCTCACAACAGAAGGCAGTTTATTGGAGCTGAGGTCAGGCATGTGTTTGTTGTGATGGGACTCGTTGATAATCCAGATACGTTTCAGTGTCATTCCAGTAACTAGTCTGCAGGCTAATCTTAACAAAAACAGTTCTGTTCATGCTACTTCAATGTTTCAGTTCGTCTCGCCTTCACCGAGAATCGCATAGAGCTTGTTACTGCAAGATACTACTACTAATACTTTGTTTTAGGAAAAAGATTGATTTGTTAGGTTAACAAAATAATGTCCACGGCCTATAATGTAGTTTTGAAATGCATCCTCAGAAAAATGGACAGTGATTTAAAATAATTTGCAGGGCAAATTTCAACAGCTCACTGAAAGAGCAGCTCATAAAATCACAGACACAGAACACCATCAAGTGGTATCTAGAGTTTAGTGTAGTCAGGGACTTTGTTACCAGTGATTTAAAATTCAAAAGATCGACACCACTTTTATTAGTTCATTAAGAAATTCTCTTACGAGACCAATTCTCTCCAATAAAGCGTTTCTTCTGTTTTTTTTTTTTTTTAATAGTGACTTTTTAAGCAGAACATTTGAGACTTTCAGTATTTTGGCTCGACGCTGCGGTTAGTGACGGTGTAAAAATAATGAATGTGCGTTTACAGTAACACCAAACACACTGGGGAAAAAGACTGTTATGTTACTGTGCCATTATTTATGCATATCGAGCCAAAGAGCCACACGATAAAACTGTTGATAATCATGAAGAGTGATTGCTTTTCAAGCCAAATTACTTTTTACAAATATGTTCTGAATGTTATTATATTAACTGTATGCACGGTAGAAGCATCTGTTTATCTGCCAGCAAAATAGACATATAAAAAAACTAATTAAGATTCACGTCTGCTACAAAATGGAGCAAAATGCATGTGGCAAAATGCATTTTTGCTGACATTGTGATTTACTGAGATATACTTATAATTTACTAATAGGGGGGGAAAAAAATCCTTTCACAGGGAACAATAAAATCTGTCTCTGATGTCAAAGTTTTCTGTTGGCAGGTGATCTCTGATGGATTAAAAGGAAAATTACACGAGTACCAGGAGTTAAAAAAGGTTTTTCAGAAATGTGTCTGTATAATTGCTCAATTATATTTCTTCATTTTTATGGCTGATGTTGATTCTTTAAACACATCCCTTTTCCTGACAACTGTCACGAAAGAGCGACTAAGTAGAACAGTAAATGACTGAACCTGAAATGCAATATACCTAAAGGCAAAACAAGCCTTCAGAATTGCATGACGTCAACACCGACCGTGTGAATTTGTGCATCTCTGCTGTGCACCACATCCACAAACTGCTGACAGCAGCAAAACCTGCAGAAAGGTCACGCTGCTCCTAAAACGTGTCCGTCAGCCGCAGATCAAACGACTCGCACTGACACTTTCTTACCTGTACTACGCTTTGACGGAGATGTGACATGACATTTTAGTGAATTTGTCCTTCAGAATCAACAACTGCCGCATGAAAACTTTATATCGTGTAGAGCTGGCAAGTGCAATTTCACCGAAGACATATCAAATGATCGAATCTAAGTCTTATTTCCACAGAGGGATTCCTACCTGATTGTTACCCCCCCAGTGTCCCGTCCCTCCAACATGTGAATGCTGTGGTTATGCACCCCAGAATGTCGTTTTGTGTCTTCTACAGGAATGTTTTACTTTTGAGCCCTGCTGCATAAAGTCATCTGGCATTTAAAGGGAAAATATAAACTATATATTAATTATATTTCTTTTCTGTTCTATTGAGGCCAATAAATTATGGTAAATCAAACGCTTGATAGATTCAGAAAATAGAAATTGATAGGTTCTAAACTGTTTATATTGTTATTTGAACATAAATGCATATTTGTATTTCTAACAGCCTAAATATCTGTAAAATATTCCATTTTATCTAATCGTTTTATGGAAGTTCATAAGAGGTTTGTCATGTTAAATTACATGCTAAATGATTAAAAGTTATTTTCCCACACAGGGCTGGACAATAAAAAAATAATATTATATATTGCGATAGACACATAATCAGTATCAATAGATGATTCATCTGATAGAATATTGAATATATAGAAAATTCACTGAATTCCAAGCCAGAACCGCACAGCATTCTGGGAGATGTAGACAGAGGAAAGATGGGTGTGGCATCAACTGACACACTCACTCCTTGGTTACTTAGCAACTAGCTCACTCTTTGGTTACCTAGCAACAACCTGTTGAGCCAAAGGAGCAGTTGCAGGTTTTCCACTGTGCCTCATAACTGCTTAAAAATAAATGATGGCATTGAGTAAAAAATGTGGAAAAATCAGGAAAGGTCATGCACCAGTTTGTCAGTATTTCAGAAATTTAAAGCAAAAAACTAATCAATAATAGTTAACATTGACAATTATCAATATTGATTGATATGAAACACTTATAATGTGATATGTTTTTCAGTCATATGCTCACATAATAACTAAGACATAGGGCAAACACTAGAAATCTTACTATACTCAAACTCAAAACCTACTCAATTGCCAAGTGATAGGCAATAAATATAGTTGGACTACTTCTTAAAGCCACGCTCAGCATTCTTCTTTTAAAGCTGCTTTTATTAGAAAGACAAATCTTTCTAATAAATTATTATTAATAAGCTGGTAACTTTGCTGTTTACTTTAATCATCGTTTGCCAGTGTGCTATTAAATGTTCCCTTCTTCCCGAATGTAACAACATTCTTCTGAAACTTTCAAGCCTGGAAAGTTGTAAAAAAAATAAATAAAAAAAACCTAAAGCTATATGTCTTTTTAGGTTTTTCAGTGAAAGCCTTCAGAAATGGCCTCCAGATGAGGGTGAAAGTATAACTTTTCAACTGTAAATGTTTGTCTTACTGACATGTGAGCTTGCTTATAAAAGCGTCTTGTGAAGAAAAACAGTTGCAAACTGTGACCACACTGACGCATGTTTCTGTTAGTTTGGTTTCGGCTGCAGGGCCAGTCGGATAGCGCAGCACCGCAGTAGTGGCTCAATCCCCCCTGCGTCCCGAGCTGGAGTACTGTTCCTCATTAACATTTCACTGTGGTGGGTGACCCTGCGATTCATTTACAGACAATTGCTTCCTGACAATGTTTTTTCGTTCTTCCGCTCAAAGGAGAGCGGGCCATTTCTCTCCAGAATGTTAATGCCTTGTAAATCTACAAGTCGGGATGAGTTTACGGAGAGCATCCTTTTGCTTTGGTGAATGTTATTAGGAAAATCAATTAAGAGTGCTGAACCATAGACAAAATGGGAGGTGAATGTGTTGAAGGGTGAAAACATTCCCCTTAGAGTTGCTGCGTTTTTTTATCTCAGGACACAAAAGGCGTTTTCTCTTAGCTGAAAGGGAGACATTTGCCAGGTTTGTAGTTGGCAGAAGATCTGGGCGACACAAAGAGGGATCAATACTCAGTCGTCTGGAGGGTGAATTTACAATCGATGCCTGTTCAGGGGCAGATGCAACAATTGAAAAGTTGCACACATCAATAAAGATGTCTGCTTGTGGATTCCTTTGAATTCAGCCCACCATCAATTTTTTTAAGGTTGTCTTAATGTGTGAAAAATGACTTGATATTGATTGGGACTGAGCCGACACTGTAAAGATACTCTCTGAAAGTCAGAGCTAAAACATGTGCAATCAAGCAGAGGTGCAATATAAGTAGGCGGGTTCCTCTGGGCATTTCTGTGATCCCCTGATTTAATGAAAGCCTTTAAAGTCCAGCATGTTATTTGTAACTGTCATGTTATTTTACTGATTCCAATATGATTAAATAAAAATTTAATTTACAAATGTTGTATATTATAGTTTAGTCTGTTTGACAACACTGAATAATATACATGAAGTTTTGTTACAGCCTAGGCAGTTATGAGGAAGAAACTACAGGCCGATATCCTGCATACAATCCATGCACAATTGCATACTCAGTAATACATGGTGTCAATTTCAATATAACCATATATATGCCGTCGCAGCCTTCTAGTTTCCAAAAAACAATATTCCAACAAAGGCTGTGGGTGTTAACAGGTGATTTTTGATTTGAACGCACTTCCGACTTAATTTGTTTGAAAAAATATATTCTTTATTTCTTGTAAAAAATAGCGACAAAATAATTGCCAAAAATGTTCTACAACAACTTATCCAAAACGAAAGTAAACTTAATATGACATTTCAAGTACAAAAAAGTGAAAGTGAAAAGTGGTCAAAAAATAATTTACAAAAAACCTCCCGTACACACCAAACATTTGCCCTCCAAGCAGCATCCGGTGTGTTTTTATTTACTCAAATTAATGGGAGGGTCTAACCAGTTACCAACATAATCTAATCAATTATTCAAATATACAAATTAACTACAGATTTTGGATCTAATCCAACTTAAATAAATTCTAACTTCCCAAAATAGAAAACCAAATCAGTAGAAATTACAATTTGCAAACTTTACATAAGTGGCTACAACATATGTGTCTAAAGATTATTTATATTTACTACTTATCATTTTAAGAGTGTTTCATGTTTTTGATTGTATTACTAAAGCAAATAAGCTTTTTATGACTTTTCAGTTCACAGAGAACTGAAAACAGTTTTAAGTAAAATACAAGCAAATGTTGTCCACTCATGTTTGCGCTGGTGGTAACCTAACCTGAAAGGAGGATCAAAACAGCTGCAGGAAATCATTTGTTAAAATTAGTTCTAACTCTTCACAGCTGTAGAATGTTAGTTAATTACCAGGACTCTCCCATCAATTACACTAAATTTAAGAAAATTACCCATTTAAACAATAAATGCAATTAATTATGAATATTCTGCATGTGACAGAATTGCTCAGATCAAGAGAGGATAAAGCAGATCTTTGCTATAATTACTAGGAAAACCTGTTACTTAATTGAAAATATATTAAAACTGAATATGTTACTCAATTTTAGTTGGGGAATGCAAATAAAACACTGAAATGTTTCAGATCCACAAACTAATGTCAGACCAAGATAACCTTATTCAACACACAATGCAATGTTTAAGATGACTTATTTTACTGTAAAGCTATTCAAACTCACTTGACCTTATGTCAAATGTTTTTATAATATTCTGTCTTGTCCTGTAGATTTTTAAAAGGTTAGTGGTTCAACGGTTCCTGTTGCTCTTCCTCCAGCATGTCAAACAGGTTACACCATGTTCACAGCTCACTGATGAACTGAAAATGTTCTTGAACCTCAAACCATCCTCTTTGTAATGTTGCATAACATGTAGGAGCTCCTGAGTGTCGTTAATGGTGAATCCGTGCCATTATTTGCTTTGCACCATTTTGCCTACTTGGTGGATCTCCCTCCTAGTTCTCTTCGCTGACTACATAGTGATGCAACAGAAGCATAATGCTATTTTCAACAACTTTTTCTGAAACTTCTCTGTCGCGCCTCATAAAAATATGATGGATATTTTTGCAGAATTGGTATTTATGCCTGTGCGTTTTTATCAAGAAGTCCAGCTCTATTTCCAATTGTCGTTATCTATTAATTCATAACCACATCCATATTTGAATGTTGATTTTGGATTTTCTTTGCATTTAGGTTACATACAATCACAGTAAGAATTCAGGAAAAACTTTTGTCATATATAAAAAAATAAAAATTTTTATTTTAAATATGAACAGTTGAAGCAGACTTTGCATCACTGCGTTTTGTATTTACTCCCTGTAATCTTTGATATCCGTCTGTGTGATGATATGAAACATTTACAAGTGACAAAACACAACAAATACATCTGTAAGGAGGCAAATATTTTTGACAGCAGTGGACTGCGCAGAAATAAACAAAGACATAATTAAAAATAAACAATGAATCATCACCAAGCAATTGGCAAGAGGAGAAAATGGGAACATTAGTGACTGAAGAAGAAAAGGGACACAATGGCCACATTACACTGGCATCAGTCCTGTGATGTTTGTCATTACTTACTCATTTGTGCAAAGGCTTAAAAAACATGACAATATCACAAAAGAGTCGACAAGCTGCTGAAAACGTCTAATCTTCATTAGGCTGCAATACAATCTGATTCCTACATTGTTTTTATGCTCCTAAAATAAGATGCAAGTGCAGCAAGAGTGAGCAATACAGGCGTCACAATTATCGAGGAAACGCACCAGCATTTTAGACGGAGGAAAGATTCTGTTCCACTTCTCCATTTAAAGTTTAAAATATATTCAATATTTGATTTGGTAGAAAAGGTTGTGGGTAATAGACTTGACATTTCTTATCTTCCTTCACTGCTTGCTGCTTTTCGGAATCCGACACAACACAAAAGAGTGTCCCTCTGCGCGCCGAGCCTCGTAACATGACGGGCTTCCTTTCTTGTTCTGCTGAGACGCCCGCAATGAGAGCCGGACAAACAAACTCATCCGATCGATCGGATGCTGCGCCGCTCTCACAGGACTGCATTTAGCGGCGCGGTGGCATGTTGTTCGCAAGTACGTAGGAAGCGGACGACCTTTCTGTGTTTTCAGATGTATTTTCTGGTGTTGGATTTACTTAGAAAATTGTCTTGAGAGTAAAGAAGAATTTCTTGTGGATAAAAAAGTTTTTCTTTCTCAACGTTATAAAATTCTTAAACAGAGGATATCGAGCCGTGGCTGTTTGCGCTTGTTGCCGAAGGCCATGCGAAGCCCCCCCCCCTCGCCAACATCTCTGCTGTTTCCTCGGAAAATCTTCTTGTGCTTTTCTTTTTTCTTTCCTTTCTGTGTGACCGGGAGACATCCTGCGGCACCTGCGCTTGATAAAGTTGGAATAACAGCAGCAGCTGGTTGGCTCATATAGACATGCTTGATAGGCGATAACATCTTCCTCCCTTTCTCTCAGTGTGCTGCCCCTGGGTCGGCTCCCCCCCCGGTTTCTTTCCTTCCTAACCCAAATCACCCTCCTGGGGGACAGAGTCAGGCAGCCTGTTGCTGGGTAACCAAACAGGATTGTGGGTCAGCGAAATTATCAGCGGAATATCAACAACTCCTCCTCTGCCTTTGGAGCAAATAATTGTAAGTCCCGATGACACAGTTTGATGTACACATAGGTTTTTTTTTTACTTCTAAACTATTTTTCATCTGAATTTTTTTTTCTATTACATCTATGATTAAAAACTGAAAGTTATCTAGTAAATTAAGGACAAATGAACACCACCAACACAGGAATGTCTCGATAAAGAAGATATGCATTGTGTGTGTAGAGGGACATATTTAAAGCATTTATTTGCTCAATATTGCTTAGGTAACGAGGACACACTGTTCAATTTTGTACAAAATCACGGTAAAGACGACTCACGGTACAGCAGTCCAGAAGACATTCACTGACACTCTTCACAAGGACAGTGGGACACAAGTGGACATTGCTTCAGAGGCTGGATTTTCACAGAAAGCTGCAATGAAATGTATTAACAGAAAGGCGAGTGGAAGGAAAAGCTTTTGCTGATAATTTTATACATCTTAAAAGTCGCTAAAGATATCGAGACTGTTACTAAATTTGGGAGACTGTTGGGCAGGTCTATCAGTCAGAGTCAAAAGGGGAAAATAGCTGATTTTCAGGCCTCTGCAAAGGAGATAAGATTGGTGGATAAGATCGGTGTCTCATGTAAGTATCGTACAGTCTCATAAAATTAAGGAAATTGGGTCTGATTTATTAATGCACCCCTAAGTACAGATAAGTCGTTTCTTTTCCTAAGCTTCTCCTTCATAGAGACAACATCAGATAGGTGTTATTGAACCTGGTCATTACACTCAATTCTCATCTTCTTTCGTTCTCCTTCTGGGATTTCTCACATTCAAATCCATCTGGTTTAATTTCAACCTGGCCGTCAGCAAACAGAAAGAGAAGCTGTGAACGACTGATGTCGATTTTCTGTGCTGGTTTAGAGTCGCCTGCCCATGTGATTGTAGACCATGTGCTAACGTTTCACGACTTTATTCAAAATCCCTTTTGATGGTCTTAGGAAATACGTTCATATTCTAAAAAAATATTTTTGTGTTTTATTACTTTTTTTTCCAATTATTTGGAAAAAAAAGTGGATGTACCATTTTATTTATAATGAATCTATATCACATGCATAATTTTCTTTAACTAAATAAAAAAATAACTTCTCAGCTGTCTCCGAATTTACCGAGATTGACCTGTATGTTTTACACAACCAACGAAAAGAAAATAATCAGTGGTCTTTCTGATTCTGAAACCAGAATAATTATGTGTTTCATTTAAGTTTACAAACATCAGCACAGCAGCAGTGAACCAGTTTCCAATCAGCACTATTCAGCTGAGGTTTGAAGCAACCTTGGCAGGGATCCATGTGCGAGCTGGTTAACACATGTTGCGCTATTTCAGAGAGGAAAATCAAAAATTAATACTGTAAATATATAAATTTGGATAACACATTCTTCTGTGTCAGTGAGTATTTTAATTCTAGCCGTGCCTAAATGTATCAATTATTGATGATCCATCTTTTGTGGATGGGTCATGATCACATGAATGAATGCCAGCTATTACAGGCCTGAACTGGAAAGGACTGACAAAACAGAAGTGGATGTGCATTTCACAGCTCTGAGCTTTGACACATTTCTTGTTCTGCCTCTCAGCTCACTGGGCTAAAAAAATATAAAAAAATAAAAATGTAGACCATGATCTATACCTATAGTCTAGCAATGCTTTGCGAATTCAGCTGATTATTTTATACAAATTCTTGTTTTTTTCTCCCTCTCAAAACAATTAACTAGATTGAGTCCAGCCTCGGTTAAGTACTTCCCTTGGAAGGAACTTTCAGCCAACTCAGCATACACTGAATCAATACCAAAGCTAATAAAATAAAGGGAGTCAGTAAAATCTTCTTAGTCCCTATAAATATACAGTTTCCTCTGGGATTTCACCTTTCTCTTTCTCTCTCTCTCTCGAATAAAAAAAATATGACCTGGAGTAGTTTATAAAGTCAGCACAAGTACATAAATGTTATTTAATCACAACCCATTTTTACCATTTACTCACAAAACTAATTAGGACAATTTAAAGCTGCAAAGTTAAGGCTGTAAAACAGTCAACACTGTTAAAACTCCCAGAGTCTCATAATGAGTACAGAGGATGTACCATTAGTGTCCATGATGGTTGCTGTATCCTTTACTGGTAATAAAAAGCAGGATCATTTAAGACGTCCCTAGTGCGATCTGGCTCATTGGTACAGTTTAGACAAAGTCAGTGTTCATGAAAGCACAGAAATGAACTAAACATCTTGGAAATCAGACAAAATCAGCTAGTTTGTCCTTCCAATAGGTTAATAGCTCAATTTGAGTTAAATAGAGGCACAAATGTGGATGCATGATAAGCAAACATCTCAAACACATAGCTCCCTTGTGTGACAACACGAGACGATCAAATGAAATCAGCCAAGATTTCGAGAAGAGAAACGTTGAGAATTATTTCCGTTTCAACGGTTTTCAGATGCCTGGAGCTGCTAACTTAATCTCTTCAGACATCTAAATGCAAGCACAAACAGCACGGGCATGTCCAGCCATCATAACGTTCAGGAGACAGACTGTTTGACAGGAACACACAAAAACAGAACACCTTGTGAAGAAGCTGGCTGACGGTGAGATGGGGGGAAGCTTGCAAGCATAAGAATCTTATGCAAATTGTGCAGTACGAGGGTATAACGTGTAGATGTTTTACTGCAGGAGGGACTGTCGTTTCACTTTGCAATCCAGATGGCACAATGAGGAAAGAACATTACAGGAAAGAACGCAGGTGCAGTAGGAAGGAGTTAGTCCTGTAACCAGTGGGTTGCCGCTTTCAACCACACTTAACCCGCATGGCTTACTGGTCAGTCGGTTACGTGGCGGCGAATGTATGGCAGCCTGGTTTCTGTCCGTTTGCAGCTGTGGAGGGAATGTAGCTCACCACCATCTGTGTGTGAATGTGTGTGTGTGTCTGAATGGGTCGAATATTGATTGTAGGGTAAAGTGCTTTCGAGCCCTCAGACTTGACAAAGTGCTATACAAGTGCAAGCCATTTACCATTATGTGATCATTTAAGTATAATTTGAAATTATTTTCCTAATAAAGTATTCTAACACAGTAGGCCCATTTGAACTGATTCTAAACTGTCAACTGATATCTCCAGATGCGTGTGATAATGTTGTAATGTAGAAAAGGTGGTTGAGCGGAGAATGTCTACGAATATTCAATAGTTCCCATCTGATATTTTACCCCGAATTTCTTCCTTGTATGCACATTAGGACAGATCATTTCCCAAAGGTTCTGAGTTATATCAACTTTGTCGTTTAAAATTTGCATATTTGGACAAAGTACTGTGCGTTTGAAAGGTCCAAAAACTTCATGTTGGCGTTATAACGAAGCGAATCACCTGCTGAGCCGCTACAGGATTCTAATTGGGGGTCCTGTAGGGATGATCCAATTCAAAGTCCAGTGTAAACAGCCTGAAACATGTCGGTTAGATTCTCTTTGAACAGAAGTGGTCCAGTTCCACAACCTTCAGCATTCATGTGATGGAAATCACTTTCCACCACAAGATCCACTTTGCTCCCTTTCAAATAATGCTTCAGTCAGGCACATTTGGGTCAGCCGTTTAAGTGCACCCCCTGTGTGAATGAGCTTATTAACAAAGCGCCTGTTTGTTCCAGCACTGAATCCAGGGAGGCAGTAAGTGCAACTTCTTACCAAACCCCCCTTCCACAAAAAAAAAAAAAATCTCCGAAGGCCTTTGAATACTTTAGTATGCAGGACAGTTACAACGCAAGGATAACGATGTTAGTTTGAGCACTAAATGCTGCCTTGGTGCTTTTCTTCTTGAAGTCCACAGTCCAGAAGATTAATGGGGTTCACTGGAGGGTTTTTTTTTTTTTGTACTTCTGACCAAACCACAAATTCACGTACTAAACTTCAACCCGTTACTTAATGTTTGACTGCACAGCTCATTGTGTGCATGCCTTTATGCCGGTTGGCTGCACGGACATGTGCAAAAGCAGCAAAGGAGAGCGAGCAAAAGAGAAAATGTGCTAATATTTGTCTGAGTCAATGACTGAGTCACCAGAGTAATTAAAGCCTCACAGCTAAAGTGAGGGAGGCTTTGCTTGTGTGTGTTTGGTATGTACAGTATGTGGAGATGAGGGTATGGTTGTGGCCTGTGTGTTACGTGTGTGTCTGTGTATTAGAAGAGTGAGAGAGGGCCACTGCTCTGTGAAGCTGAAAGAGGAGAGATGACATGCTGTCAGTCTGAGTTGACGGTCACCGCTCAGTGCCTTAGCGCCTCCTGACATTTTCTATTCAGACGAGGCAGCGCGCCTGCAGCCCGCCGAGGGATCCCGCCTTTTTAATTGAGCCTTTACCCAAGATTCATTTCAGCCAGCACCTTTCGGCCTCACTGGGAGCAGATAAAACCATGAGAGTGACAAAACTGGGACTCATTTTGCTCGGGCTGAAACCCAGGCCTATATAAATATGTTAACCTTTGCAGACATTATCCCGGTTTCCCAGGCGCTGAGATGTCACTAATCTAAACCTTCAGTAGATGAAAGTCATATTATATTCCGAGCTCCACATATTAACATCTCCATTAGTCGATACGATACACGGGTCCCACGAGTGAGAAGATGTTCTTGATAAAACACAAATTAAAACAGGATCCAATGACCTTATGCAAGGAAGGCAGCTGAGTGCAGGGAGACATCAGTCATTCTGCAGAGTTGAAGCAAGAAGCTCATTAACAAAAACCACCATCCAGAGTAATCAGCTTGGTTATTTCCAGGATATCAGAACACTTTGTGAAACAATGTAATTTGGTGCTAAGTACACTAAAAACAGTCAGTGTGAAATTCAATTACTTTTCAGGTATTAAATACATTTAAACACTGTCATGAATTATTTATTAAAGCAGGATCAACTAAATTTAATTCAGAATATTGACAAGGAAAACTAAACATAAAAAAAGTTCTTCAGTTATTAAAAATCTCACCGTATTGGGGCTGCAAGATATTTGCAAATCGTGTGATAATATTAATAAGTTCATGTATGCTGATGTTTTTTTTCTCCTCTTTCTCATCTGAGCTCCCATCACTCTGTAACCTTTAGCATTTTGTGTTATGACATTTGCATGTGGTGTGAACATCTGCAGCTCCACTCGACTAAATATTACATTAGCATGTAAAAGGCAATTTCAAAGCACGCTGATATTATGACGATATAGTCACAAAATGTTGCACAGCCTTACAGTTTTTATTTAGAGGTTGTTAGAAAGCAGCAACTCATATTTTACTCAATTTAAAAAAAAACTAGAGACCCAAATGAAACATTTAAAAAAAAACTCTACCCACTACTCTTGCAAGTCACTGCATGTCCTCTACTGTAAAATCCTTCACTACCTATTCTGTCATCTACCTATTCTGTGCTGAAAAGGCGTTGGAAATTGGGACCTCGGACTCCATCTCGTCTTCTGTACGAGACAGTACAGAGGATGATGGTACCGTCTCTGGAAAAACTGACCTGGCTGGGGAGGTTTGTTCGGACATGATGGTACAACGTGAGGGTGAGACAGTCGCAGAAAAATCTAACCCGGCGGGGGAAGATTTGTCTGTGGCTTATCTCACAGCCAAAGCTGTGTCTGAAGTGGCAACCACAGCTTTGTTTTCGCTGGTCCCATCCTTGCAGGAGAGTCCTCTGAAGGCCACTTTCACAAGGTCCTTTGAATTACAACGTTCCCCAGACGGGGAACGTTGTAATTCAGATGAGAACAGTGTTGCTCATTTGTCTGAAAAACCATCTCTGAATGTAAAGATTTCCGTTGCCATCGAGGTTTCCTGTTCTCCTGGACTTAACTCAGAAGATAGCGTTGGCTCGGATCTGCCACATGTAGGGAGGACATCTGCAGGACAAGGACAAGCAGAGGAGAACTTCTTCAAGTTCTCAGATGAGCTCCAGAGCAGCTGGGTGAACACTGCTTTCCATCACATCCTAATCCTTAGCGTCACCAAGCGGTGTATCGCTCGGGAAAGGGTTTTTCTGGAGGCATCGTCCATCCCCTGCTGTGGGAGTCTCATCCTCTCAGCTGTCCATCAGCCCGGCAAGCATTTTAGTCAACAAGACCTTTCCCCAGTTCTGATGGAGCTGAGGGAGAAGAAGCTGCCATCAGGCTTTGGAACGGACTATGACATCAAAGGTTTACTGGAGTCTGTGCTGGTCTGGCTGGACTCGTTTGGCGGCGACACAGATAGAGAATTGTATGACAACGACTCCTGCTCTAACTGTGGAGCCACTTCCCTCAGGCTCCTGAACAATGGCGCCATGATTGCCCTGCCACCAGTTTTATTTTCAACCAGTATATCTTTACTGCTTGAATACTGGTTGGATTTGGCGTGCAAACGTCGTTGTTCAGGCTGCGGGTCACCTTGGCAGAAAAAACAGTCTGACTGATAACAAGGTGCTGGTGTTTTGTCTGCAGAGGTGACGAAAGTCACTCAGACCATCAATGTGCCTGCAGGATGTGGGACGTTTCACCTGTCCTCCGTCATCTGTGGGGATTCAAAACTAACAGACTTTTACTGTTATGTGATGGAAGGAGAACAAACCGTGAAGGCAGACAATGAGCATGTCTTCACTGCCGACATCGACTGCAGTGAGGACATGTCCAACAACGGTTTCATTTACATTTACGAGAAGAATTGATGAGACACCAGAGGACAAAAAAGATTTGACATGTTTCTCTCCGGGCACTCCGGCTTCCTGCCACAGTCTGAAATCTCCACTGAAATGATCCATTAGGCAAAGGTGGACCCTGGAGGCACCAAACCAAAGCCACTCAGACCATCGATGTCCCTGCAGAATGTGGGATGGAGACGTTCCACCTGCCTCCGTCATCTGTGTGGATCCAAAGCTGACAGATGTCTACTGTTATTTAATGAAGGGAGAACGAACCATGAAGGCAGACAATGAGCATGTCTCCACTGCAGACAGTGACTGCAGTGAAGACATGTCCAACAATGGTTTCATTTACATTTACGAGAAGAATTGATCAGGCACCAGAGGACAAAAGGTAAAAAGATTTGACAAGTTTCCTGTTTGCAGGTTTCTCTCCGGCTTCCTGCCACAGTCTGAAATCTCCACTGAAATGATCCAGTAGGCAGAGGTGGACCCTGGAGGCGGGTCCGGCGGACGGTGCAGGTGCAGGGGGCAGGGGGAAAAGAGCACTGTCATGTATTATGACAGTCCTCCATTCACACACACAGCGCCAGTGTGTCATGAGAACCACGGAACAGAGTTAAATCATAAAATATTCTAAGCTTTGAAAATCTCACAAAGCTCTTCTCAAATCCATCATCTGGAAAGGGAAAGAGTACACAACTGCAAACTTAAGACAAGCCGATCCACTTAACCTGACAGGTGGGTTAAGGAACATTTATCAAAGGAGACAAGACGCGTATGGTAACTCTGGATGAGCTGCAGATATCTACAGCTCATTTGGGAGAGTTTGAGAATCGAGCAGCTATTAGTGAGGAGCACCACAAATCTAAGCTGCATCGAAAAATAGCGAGAGGATCTCCATTCTTAAGACATAACCAGTGGTGGTTTTCTTAAGGTAATAACATTTTACTGAGTCAAACAATGTTTGTTTAGCTCAGATGTTTTAAAAAGTAGGAATATGCTGAGCTTACAAACTTCACATTCTCTCATTACTTTTTACTGCAACTCATCGAAATTGTTTAAAGAACAAGTCTCGTCAAGTTAGAGTCCGCTTCTGAAGGCTCTCCGACGGAAGCCTGTAAATCTGAAATGGCCTGTGAGTGGAACGGCTGGTTGAGTGCGTCTTCTCTCTCTTGTCTTACGTAAGCTTGCTTCAGAATGAGAACTGGATCCCTATGTGACTTAATCTCTAAAGCCTGCTCTGACAGCTGAAACGAGAAACCAGAGAGAGCACTTGCAGGCTTCATTAGCGCCAGCTGGATGGGAAGGGTCTCACCTGCTGTGACAGATCTGCTCAGTCCTCTCGGAGTAAACAATGTGCTTCATTATTCTCCTCCTGCAGAGGCTGCGTTTGTCCGGTGTGACGACTGCCTGCCGGAAAATACACATTCAGTGCCTCATGAACTTCAGTCAGCCCAACGTGGAGGACTCACAGAAGTGGAGATCAAAGATAGGTGCCGAAAACACTAATTAACTCCCATCTCGATTTGCTTGTTTTTATTTCAAACTGCAAAGTAGTCTTGGTTTGGAGTAATCTGTTTTAAGATGTTTAAAGTTAAAAAGTGATAACATTTAATTAGCAGGTGTTAAGAGCTGGAGCATTTAAGACACAAAGTGCTTATTTTCCCCTCTTCATGTTATACTAATAAAAAAAAAGTGCTAACGCTGTATAAACCAACATTTAATTCACCTTAAAATAGGTGAGATTCAGTTAAACTGCCGTATGAAAATAAACGCTTGTATTCCTTTAAACGGAAACTGCTGTTCCCTGTTGACAGGTGATGGGTGGAATTTTTCTAAACTATTTATGAGATATGTAAGCCAACTACTGAAAAAGACCACAATATATTATTATTGATAATACATGGATAGGACAAGTGTCCCTGGTGACGGACGCCTCGTCTCTGCATCTCGGTGTGTGTTTTGACTTCCTGCCTCTTAATAAGCAAAGCTCAGTAAAGGCACAGCTGGTTGCTCTGTTAGCCCTGTTGCCAAGGCCTGCCTTATTAATCTTAAATTCAATGCAGCGGCCATGATATAAAACACAGAGCTACTTAAACATTCAATGCCTGGGAAATGCACTATCCTCCATTTATTGATTTACTGAGACCAGTGGTGGTCTTGAATGAAAAGGCTTAAATTAAATTAACTTTTATTGTAAGAATATAATCTTGCATTGAAAAGATACAAAAAAACAAACGAATCTATGTGAATTTGGCAAATTGGTTTATGAACTGGTTACTGGTTTAGCTGTACTATGGTCAGTTTTCTTTTGTTGTTGTATTAAATAAAAGGTTGACTAGTTTTTGCAGACACGTTCACCTGTTTTTCAAACTGAGCAGTTAATCCACATCCTGCAAGTTTAATGCTTAAAAATCCCCTTTTACTGTAGGATGAAACATGCAATGGCAAAATCTGCTGTTTCCGTCCTGCTCAAAAGAAGGACAGACTCTGACCATGTAAGAGAATTGAACATTATAGTAATGACAAAGGACCTTATTGTGGCGTGATAAATATGTACCACAATAAATCCAAACATACAGTAGTATTGATTTCAGGGTCATATTGCCCAGCTATGTGATCTGTTTAGATATTTTTGACAGTCTATATATGGAGCATATTCATATTTTTTTCCTATTAGACCCAGGCCACAGTCAAATGTGGTCCTACTTGGGTAAAATCGGTTATAACTATTCATCCAGCTGGCAGATTTAAGTTGAAATAAACTAATTTAACATGTCTCCTGATTGGCTGGGTCACTTTAAAATATTAATATTTCTCCAGAGTCCAGACTTGGATCTTACAGGAAATCTGTGAAGGGAGGTAAAAGTTAGGGTGATGGCGAAAGAGCCTTCTACATTTTATAGTATTTTATATTTTATTGTTAACTTGATCTGTGTGTGTGTGTGTGTGCTGCAACTGCACAGTAATTTCCCGGCTGGGATGAATAAAGTACTTCTATTCTATTCTATTCTATTCTATTCTATTCTATTCTATTCTATTCTATTCTATTCTACTCTACTCTAACCTCTAAGACTTTGATAAACAGACATAATATCGGTGGAAACATGAAAAGGCTGGATGGATGGTTGATTGTTGTAAAGCTAATAAAGATTTTTCTTGTCCATTAGTCATTTAAAAGAGTCTAAACATCTTTTTTCTTATTTCAGTGTAATACGATTTGTTTTTTGTTTTATCATTTCAGAATTGTTCTTTTACATTATTTTTGTTCTTTAAAGATGTAAAGTTGAATGAAAAAAATATTTAAAATCTAATTCTACCAGTGGCACAAGTACTTTGAGCTCTGTACTCTACAGTATATGTAAAACATGAAAGGCTTTCGGCTCCTAGATAAAGTCTAATGCTTGCTATAGAAGCTTGGACACCCCAGGACGCCACTCTTTGTTGTGGCTCTCCAACAGTGAGCTTTGAGATTTTTTCACCTCCCCTGCCATCCTCCTCCTCACAGTGGCTAGATTTACACAAGGTAAACTTATCTGTTTCAAAGACTGGCCAAGAGAAAAGGGCCTCTGTTTCACACATTAAACTCCAGGTTAATTAAAAGTTTCTAGACAATAATTAAATGAAAAAGTACAAATTAAAAGAAACGTTTTTTTATTGAAACTATTAGGCATGTCATTACTTGAGGCATCTGATATTTTGGTCACATTTTTTTTCTTAGTTTTCTTACACCTGAGTATTTAAAGATGTATTATTTTTTTTAAATTGTGAGATTTTGGTTTTGCAATAAAACTTAACGTTGTAAAATTTACCATGCTTTGACCCTTTCAGTCCTTCTTACAAGGTGCGTCAATAGATGACGAGTCATATTCAATAAAGTGACGTACACACATCACGACAAATCTCAAACTAAAGGCACCTTTTCAACAACCAGAAGGCAGATATTAAATATACTTTCCATCAAGCCCTGATTTCTGCTTTTGACAAGTTTTTTCATTTTTATGAAGTAATATTCTAATTTTAAACAGCAAGTTCATTAACCGTAAGCGGAAAATATCACGATTAACAGAAATAAATACTTTCAAACATCCATCTTTGTGTAAGTGAACTAAACAATGTGTATTTTTGTAATAATAAAGTCCCTAAAATAAATTCTGACAATTTGGACAAATAGAGCGCCAATAAAAATGCTAACTTCAAATATTGAAAAGCACAGTGGAAACAGTCATAGCACTATTTTGCCATTGCGATGTAACGTTTTGGTTGTTTATTGTATTTCCACAAATCCACAAATATTTATATCCGCACACAGACAGGGATCCTCTGCACACCAAGCAAACAGTAGGTAGGAACACAGTAATACTTGCTTTGACGAAATAAATGTCAGTCAGCTAGCTTAGAGCTACTGTAGGTGTGCTAAGGTTTACTCAAAATTGATGTTCTCTCATTACGTAAATTGAGAAACATTTTAAACCTTCATGAATTCCTTTATTGCTTCATTTCCTGTTCTTTTGCTTCATTTATGAAACAAAAGATTTCTAATCTGTGTTGTTAGTCTGATGTGTATAGCTAGCTAGCAAATGTTCTGTCCTTTGTTTACTTAGTTTTTAATGTTGTGTTCCAGTGTAGTTTTTTCTCAGCTTAAGAACCTAACAGTCACTCGCTGGCTGTATGCAGTACTTAAATCAGAATGATTAATCAATGAACACTTCTATGGAAGCCATCACAAGTCTACCCCCCCATTGTTTATGAAGATATCAAATTAATTTCCGTCATTATTTCTGTACCTCAGTTAAATTATAACTTGAGGTTTGTGCAACTGCATCTTAATATTTCAGTGCATTAGCATCTCTTTGCATTACATCTCTGCTTGAGTAATTTCTGCAATTTCCTCCCAAGAGCTGATTGAGAACCAACATTTTTACCCAAACTAATAACTATGACAGTTAAGTTCTCTTCCACTTTGCTAGGAAACTATGACAATGTGGTCGCTATCAACTTAGACAGTAGCGGGGGTCTCCCCTGAAAGAAATGTTAGCCATTATTAATCTACCTTGCAAGTTTCCTGCCAAGTATGAAGATACCAGCTGTGCAAAATGTCCATTTTATGCACTATCAGGAATGTGCAGCTGCTCAGTTATAAATTTAAAAATGGAAGTCACCACACCCACATGCAAAACAAGCGAGTCCAAGAGAAATTTAGCCTTCACAATACCAATAAATTGTCAATTAACTTTTTTTCCATTTATCAGATTTGGGATGATGGGATTTAAACCACATGACAATATAACTGTGACATTTAGATCAAGCTATTTTTTTAGTTTTGTTTGTTGACAGTGACATGACACCAAGAAAATGTTCCAACAGCTGTGAAAAGGACGTCAAAAAGCCACAGTAAAACTCAAGTAACACTGAAAGCTGCCATTAGTAGAAAGAGTTTCTTGACTGCAATATTGTGTACATTTTAGTAGAAGTTGGTCATTGGGGGGGAAAGAGCTCATCCTTCAGCTGAAGTTGTTTATTAAACAATGTTAACCTTCAGGACTGCTGGTGTGTGTTCTCAAATATATCAGAAAATTCTCAATTTGAAAGGTCTGTGGTGCAGCTACAACAGCCTCCTGCCTGCTGACTTCTGTGCTCTGCTTCCTCTTCAAATGCTTTGAATGAGATCTTCAGTTTTGCCTTCACTACCTGGAGTACAGGTTCAAACTCAGGTGAAAGAAATATTTATCCACTTTCTTTCGCAGTACGGTTAAGAAATTGGGACATTCAAGTCAGTTGACGTAAATACCCATAATGCATTGTGAGATAAACCAGTGGATTGAGTGAGAGGATTTTCTCTGATATTGCGATCCTCGCCTTCCTTCCTGTTGGTTGCTGTTTTTCTTAATGCTGTTTTTTAGCAGTTTCTCGTTTTTGCTACACTGGATTCCTTAAAAAGCAAGACTTTTTAACCATAAAATTAATTAAATGTTAATCCTTTGCAGCAGTGAATTGAGTGTTTAAATTAGTTAGATTAAAAAAATTAGGACATCCAAGTTATTTTTTTAAGAGTTGTCCACATTTCACTGTCCAATATTGATTTAATTGCCCTAAAGACAAAAACTATGTTTTCCAGCTCCATCTTTCCCTTTTAGCTGTGAGATGTTTGAGAGTTTCTTGGATATAAACCTCGTTTAAAGTTATGCTCAACCTCTCGATTTGACTCTGCCCAGCATTTTCCATCTCCTAATTTTCAGGGAAGTTTGGATGGATTTGCTGGTAAGCTTTGGGTCACAGTCAGGTCGCCCCACCGCATCTCAATGTAATCAAGATCTGGGCCTTGACTCAGAGCTGGAATTTCTCACTTTCAGCCAGTCTTTGATGGATTTATTGATGTTTAGGATGGTCTCATGTATAAACTGAACTGCTTTTTTGTCAGGGAAAGAGTTTGAAAATGTTTTTTTAGGACAAAATATTTTACTTTCTAAGCATGGTGTTCAATTTAAGGCAGTGGTTCCCAAACTTTTTCTCCTGGGCCCCCCTAGTGGTTTCCAAGCATTTTCTGGGCCCCCCATGTATTACAAATATCTGTCTTTTTGAACGACGTTTTGTAAACAGTTTTAACTGCTGATAAAAGTGACAGAGGACACAGATATGGGAAGTGTGGAAGCCTCTACAAATTAACAGAGTTTGCCACTCTAAGGTTAAAACCAAGCGCACACAGTGTTTGTTTTTGTTGTTATTGTTATTTTTTCCCATCCAGACGGCTTCCCGCGCCCCCCTGCAATGGCACGGCGCCCCGCTTGGGGGTGTCGCCCCATCGTTTGGGAACCTCTGATTTAAGGGTTGCAGGACTGAACAGTTTTCATACGTTTGCCGTTTCTCTGTCAAAGAAGAAACGGCTTCTCTGTCAAAGCTACTTGACAGAGAAGTAGCTTTCTCTGTCAAAGCTACTTGCCATTTATACTCATCATTTCATAATGTTGAAATTACAGTGAAAATACATTTAAGAAGTACTTTCTTCAGTTGTGTTTTATTTCTCCCCATTGACACTGATATTAAATATTTGCATGTCCAAATATGTTAGAAAAATACAAGGGAGAATTGAGCTGTAAAGACAACAGTTGTACTGTATCCTTGTATTTTGATGAAAACATATCACACTTTATGTGAAGAAATTGTGAGCCTGTGAAAAAGGGGAAAATGTGCGTCACAAAGCAGTTCCAGTTGCTGTGTTAAATTGTCTACCAGTGGGATCCAATGAGTTGTGTCAAAAGGAGGGAATAAAGCAACTCCAGGCATTTTAGTTGAAAATAACTTTTTTTTCTTTCATAAACTTCCTTTTTGTGTCTGCCGTGTCTATCTCATGTCCACAGTGTCTTGCTTTTGTGGTCTGTTAGTTCTTAAAAGTGTCCAGCGTGCACAGTTAAACCTCTGGGTCTTGTTAAATTCCTCAGCAAGCATAATCTTTGTTAAAGAAATGTGCAAATGAAACAGGAATAAAGAAACAGCCTCTCAGCATGTAATGTTGTTGAAGGCTGGGAAATCAGAAAATAAAACGCCATATCTGATGAGCTCTCTGTGGTAAGGGGAAAAAAAAACTAAACAACAAAAGGCCCAGAGCTGGAAAATTAATTAAAATGAAGTGTTTGTCTTATATAATATTCTTGATTTATTGTATTTCATATGTGCCACCCAACTGAGTTGTGCAAAACCTAAGATGTTTTCAGATGGAGAACAGATTTACAACTCTTAAGTTTGTGTTCCCTAAAACAATTATTCTGTTTTAATCACGCATAAATGTCTCATTACAAGTTTAACTAACAGAGTAAAATGCAGTTTTAAAATAACTTCAGTTTATTCAAGTGAAAAAAAATCCTCCAAATCAAGCAGTCTGTATATGAAAAGCTAGCTAGTGACACATAATCACTTCAGTTTTTTGGAATTGACAAGATGCAAATTCCAGTCATTTAGCTGCTACTTTTTCATAAATAGTCTACATGAAAAACTAGCTGGTTTTTCATATAGACTCCAGTTTGTCTAATTTTAATAATTCGTCACGCCACCCTTGCAGCAACGAATACTAACCATCAATGTGTTTTGGTCTGTTTTTATTTTACAGACAATAGTTGTAGAGAGAGAATGTATTGTTTAGGATCACGCAAAGCCTCTTATTTGTTCAAGTTCAGCACTGTTTCATGTTTTCTCCATTTTTTGATAATGACTCACTGCGGCTCCCAAGAGTCCCAAAGCCTTACAAGTGGCTCTGCAAAACTGGTCCAGAATTTATTTATTTTGATTCATAAGAATTTCTAGCATATGGTACTATTTTTGTTAAACAAGTCTATTTCTTTATTTTAAGAAATTTGATGTTTTTTATTGTTATGTTGTGTTTTAATGTACAGCACTTTGTATCAGCTGTGGTTGTTTTTAGAGTATAAATAAAGTTGGTATGATATGGTATGGTTGACACAATATTCACACATTGTAAAACATTTTTTTAATAATCTGAAACAAATGCGACAAGGAACATTACCAGACAAACATGGAAGTTGGTGAATACTTTTTCATACTGCCTGAGCTTTGTTTGGTGTGGTTCTATCATGCTTTTGGTTCTTTTCCATCTATGTGTTTTTTTCTTTTCTATTTTGTTGTTTGGTGTTGACAAGATCACTTGGTGCTCTGTTGCATTTCTTCTTCACTTTCTTAGTCTGCATCCTTGTTTGTTCCTGTCAGTCCAACACACCTGCTCTTTTGTTGCTTGCTGCAGTTAAAAATGCCTTCAGGTCCCTCATTAAAGCAAAACTGACAGCTGCCTCATTTCTGGCATTTGTTGAAATTACAGTTAAACATCCAGTTTCATTTTGAGATTAAATTGTACAGTTTTCTGAATGTTAGGAAATTGTAAAATTATCTCATTTTAAGTTTGATGAAAAGTCATTAATGTTACAATATGCCTACACTGTGTAGTAAAGTTGACTTTGATTTGCAAAGACAGCACTAGACTAGATGACCCTGAGCTGCAAAATGCATAATTTTACTACTTTGCACTTATTTTTCATTCAGCCTTTATTCAGAATAATTCAATATTTGTACATCTCACTGAGAAATTAGCTCACACAAATTGTAAAAAAAGACAAACTGAGTACTTTGATCATAAACATGAGCTTGAGAAATCTGTAACTCCAAAATGAGATTTGTGTTCAATTTTGATGACATTTGTTACACAGACACCCAAACGTAAGTGATCCTCATTGCTTGCCATATTTAACTCAAAAGAAGAAATTACATGTCTTGTGTTGCCATGTATGCTGGAATGTGTAAAATCACAATTTATGGGGTTAAGTAGAAAGAAATAAAAGGAAATAAAACACCAATTCCTGTCATGTGTATGTATATTGTGTGTATTATTTATGTGTCCCTACTTTACATAGTGCATGTAAAGAAATGAAGGGTGTAGAATCCAAAGTGTGCCACTGCATAAGAAAAGAGTAAGTTACTTCTACCATGATGTCGCTGTCTCGTATTTTTTGTTGTCACCATTAATCATCTAACCATCTTGGGTTGAAGGTTCGATGCTCTATATGGACTCGTGGGGTGCACCAATTAGTGAAACTATTTGGTTGGTTATCAAGAAATACATTCCAAATCTCCAACTACTATGTGTGCTGTTAAGGATGTGACATACTGAGGTGAGTGAATCTTCAGCAGGACATACAGAATGTCTGCATAGGACAGAATGAGATTAAGTGACATATTAGTAGGACACTGCTGCCACATGTGTCAATTAAATATGTGTTGCTAATACCTATGTGCAGTACATCTTGCATTTCAATGTTTCAACGTGACTAAGACATCAAAATAGGCAAGATGGGTACACTGCGGTCATAAATGGGCTGGACATTGCCAGTCAGAATTATTCCATAATGATGTTGTGTTGAAACAATTCTCAATTCGTACTGATGGGTTTAAGGGTTTCAAGAAAATCTTCCCCCACAACCAGTCTGAATCATGAGTAAGAGGTAGGATGGATTTATGCTTCCAGTTTGTTTTCCCTACACTAAGAATGTGTCTCGTCAGACCAAGAGATGTTTTGGCAAGCGGTGTAAATGGCAGCATTAGTTTTCTGTTCTTCAGTGACAAAAGGCCTTTTGCTGCTGCAGCTAAAGGTGGGCATCAATTCAACCAAATTAGATTCTCTCTCAAAAGTTCATTTTCGTGTTGTACTGTAGTTTCTCAACTCTACCGTAACTTTACTGTTGCATACTTTGCTCTGAGTTATGACCATAAGTAATCTGTTACCAGCCTTACCCTTTGAAGACATTATTCAGTATTAAAAGTTTCATCCGAGCCTAAATATGGGACAATCATCTGTATTATAGCTATAGGTAGAGGTGTTCTCACATTCAAAAGCTGGGGGAATACTTCTTTAATGGGAACTAGTTTGTGCTGCAACTTTTACATTTGTAGTCATTTTGTAGAAGAGTGTGTCAGTCCTCTAAATGGAGTTTTACTCTGTCATAAAACTTCTCTCTTTTCAATACCACAGATTTTCCACTGTGAGGATTTTTTTTATTATGATGAGTCATGAGGAAGGTTGTTTCTGGCAGCCTGAGGTGCTAAAACAATGCATGAGGATTGAGAGATTCCCCCCCCCCCTTCCTATCTGAAACAGCAAGTGTAGCAAAATGTCTTATTTCAAAAAAAGCTGTCCCAAACTATTCTTTCCCCATTGCTTAGGCAAACACAAAATGAGACGCACCAGATGCAGCAGAACTCCCTTCCAGGAGCATTCCTGTTTACTTGTAAAGCCTAATTGGTAGGCTGGCTCCTTGGCTTGAGAACTACTTTTCTAAATGCAACCCGCTCTCTTTACAGTTAAACACAAACGCCTATGGAATGAAAACACGGCTACACACTGCAGTGTTAATGTTTACTGCGATGGCGTAGTGGAGTGATCTCTGGAGTGATCTCCAGCGTCCTCAGCTGTGCGAAGCCACCAGTTTACATCGAGACAGTGCAGGTCTCTGTGGCCCCTTATGCCAGTGGACGTTAGTATCGGCTGCATCCCTCTGTTTGAGATTTATACCCATTAATAATTCATTCTCTGCTGCTGACTTAGAAGGCCCTGTTTCTCCCCACTGCATCACGCTGGCCCCTTTCATATGCTCCAAAGTGACGCATGGTGGAGTAATGTGCAGAGCCGCTTTAGTGGCCCCTGCATTAATGCTGAAAGAGAGGCAGGACAAAAAGAAAGAGTGATAAAAGCTCAATTTTTACTCACTCTCTATTCTCCGTTTCTCTCTTAAACACGGTTGCTAAGCTACACCACAACTAATCACCGGAAAAATCATCCTTATTCAAAACCATATCTCCAGCCTGTGTGAGGACACACTGTATTCTGCCCTTCTAATTAAAGATATTACTGAAAACACAGTAGTGCTTAGAAATACAGATTCATCCTGTTTTTGTTTTGTTCCCCTCATACTTAAATGTCAGCTCGACAAACACATTTTAATATTTGAGAAATAACCCGAGTAAATACAAATAGCGGTCTTCAGATAAATATTTCACTTATAAAGGGAATAAAACTATCTAAACCAGCCTGACTCAATATGGAAATGTAAATACTCCTGCTATTAAACAACAAATTAATTGTGGTTAATTGTTACATTTTTCTAATGCAGTTTCACAAGCCACATTCAGATTTAATTATACTTAAACTTGTAGAATCAAAATATCTCTTAAAGGAAAACTAAAGTCACATATAAAAATATGAACATTTTTAATGAAAAATATTTGGTGAAAAGCTTCTACAAAGTATTCCAGAAACCAGTTTATCTTACCTAAACTTAAACATTTGTTTTTAGGATTTTAGTCAATAAATGGTGAAATGAGGTGATTTATTTGGGGCACAGTTACCGTCCTTCATCATCCTTGGTTCATGACTTGCACTGTGACTCTGTTTTTTTTTAATAATGATAATCAACATTAGAAATTATATTATACTAAAACACATATGTTATAAGCATACTGTATGTTTTTTTTCACTCTATATTAGTTTAGAATTCCTCTTTTAAATAATTATCCTTTAAACAGAACCTGTTCTGCAGCTCAAAGTGGGTTAAAAACTCTCAACAAGCAGCATATGCATAAATACCAGTGACTTTGTTTGAGTCTGGAAAGTGCTGAAGGTTCTGGGACTCCAGTGAACCACAGTGAGAACTTTTATCCTCACATGTAGAAAACAAGGAACAGTGGTGAACCTTCCCAAAAGAGACCAACTGGAAATGAATCCAAGAGACCATAGAGGACTCAACAAGCAAGTGACAAAAGAAAAAAACAATTTGGTTCATTGTCCACAATCTGTGTTTGATCAAAAAGACCAGTCTGATATTTTCTGAAAACAAAACCATTTTGACTATCCACAAGACTTTTGGAAAAATATTCTGTGGGTTAATGAGACAGTTATATCCAGCTCCAACTATCACAGTATTTCAGTAAAAGAACGTTTCATCCACAAACATGGTGGTGGTAGTGTGAAGGTGTGAGGCTGTGTTGCTTCTCCACCGTTGAATCTGTACAACGAACTGATGGAACCATAGATTCTGCTCTCTTGCAAAAAAAATGCTGAGGAGGAAGGCCTGGATATCACATTGTGATGAAAAGCTAAAGCACACTTTGGTTTTGCAGTAGGACAATGATCTGAAACACACCAGCAACTGTGTGTCAGGATAGACTCCATAAATTACTGAGGCTGTTCATGTTAGAAAATCCTCAAATGTAAGTGAATGAAAACAATTTTGCAAGGAAGAGCCGACCAAAATTCCTCCATAGGGATAAATAAGACATATTGCTCATGTTTTTCATAACACCGTACAGATGGGACAATGAGTTATCAGCTTGAGAGGGCGCTTACTTTTTCATTTGGGGTCAAGCTTTTTCAGAGCTATTTTCCAATATTAAATGAAATCCTAATTTAAAAACTATTAATTGAATTAACTTTAGTTATCGTTTCATTAATAATCTGAAACTTTTGCCCATGTCCAAAAAGCAACACAGAAGAAATCTCTAACAGGGATTGTGAAAAATACCTTCCACAGGCACCGTATGTCCAGTGGTTAAGGATGATTTAGTTGACAGCTTGGCTAAATAAGTCAACAGTTCGTTGCTTGTCAGTGTTCCTAAATTGAAGTGTAATATCCTCTGCTCCTGGCAATTTCCTACATCCTCAAGGCCTTCATGTTTCCAACCAGTCACCCAGGACCTGGATGGAAATCTTTCCCATCACCGTTCACCACCTCTGAGGGGAAAGATTATGAAGATTAGATTTGCCCTAAATAGATTTTTTTTTATGGCAGCCAGAAACAATGCTATCTCAGAGTCACTCTATATGCAATTCGCTCTGCAGAATGCCTGGCAAAGAGCACTTGCCTTTCATTTGTGTGCGAAGCATGGCTTTGTGTGCTCTTGATTGAATCTTGCAAGGAAAGTAATGGCGAATGTTATGACTGGTGACGTAAGGGGATAGAGACTAATATTGCTCCCTGCCTTTCTCGGCAAACCACAAGTCTATGCAATCTGTCTCCAGGTCATAAAGATGCTACACCTGCACTGATTTACTGTAGGAGCTGCCTCACCTAGCCCACTGGGAGTTTGTGTGTATATGATTATTATTATTATGGCTGAAAATGTCAACATGATCATTACAACAACAATCTTTCCTTCTTTCTTGACACACTAGCTCCGGCTCAAAATAAAACAGCTTTATTCACTCCCACAACTCATTGGTACACTCCAAAACTTTGTAAAATGAAATCCTAAAAACTTACGTTTGAGAGACAGCACAAAAGTCTGGTTTTGCTCTCCGTCTGAAAGCCCACACAGGTTACCTTCAGCAATATGAAGCTCTACTAAATGCAGCCCAGTTCAGTAGTAAACAAACTCCTCAACCCCCTTGACAATACCTTATTATCCTTTACCCTTAACAAATGCAAAACCTTTTTATTCCAAAGTCAACACCAAATACAGCTCTTTCTCTCCCTCCAGAAATCCCAGCTGAATCATTTCCCCCTAGCTCTACTCAACCACTTGCCAACTGCACCCTTACTTCAACTTCTTCAGTTGACCTTTATGAACTTCTGCTCTCATTACTCGCCATCTTCCAAATCTCTCACGTCCATATCCAACCTTCAGGCCCATATCCAACCTTTAGGTCCATATCCAACCTTCAGGTCCATATCCAACCTTCAGGCCCATATCCAACCTTCAGGTCCATATCCAACCTTCAGGCCATATCCAACCTTCAGGCCCATATCCAACCTTCAGGCCCATATCCAACCTTCAGGTCAACATCCAAGCTTCAGGTCCACATCCAACCTTCCCTTCCTGTGCAACGTCCTCGAATGTGTTGTTCCTGCCCAACTCAAAACCCATCTCAACTCTAACAGTTTGTTCAAACTATTTCACTCCAGCTTCCACACTCACCACTGCACAGAAACGCTCCTCAAAGTCTCCTCTTTTCCTTGGACTCTAGCCAATTCAGTATCGTCATCCTCCTGGACCTCACTGCAGCATTCGGAACCATCAACTACTCCAATGTCAACTCGTGCCTCTACAACACTGACTCTGTTGTAACCTGGTTGAAGTCATACCTCACCATCAACAGTTCATCTGCATCAATAAGTGTTTCTCTATAGCAACCCCCAGCCTCGTTACAAGGCGGCGTCCCCCCGAGGCACCGACAAATTCTCCATTTTCATTGCCAAGCTGATGACATTCAGCTTTGCAAATCACCCCACCCACAGTCGCACAGCAATAAAAACCTGGATGAAACAAAACTTTAAGCTGAAGTATGACGAACCTGACATCACTGGTTCCAGAAACATCACTAAGTCCACTGAATATTTATTTTTGTCAATAGACACTACCATTATAGCTACCTGTCTCAGCCATCCAGAGCTGCTGCTGCTGCTTAGTCATTGATGGTGGGGGTCCATCACCACTCATCCACAATCTTGGCATTTAATTTGACTCCTTCAAACACCATATTAAAAAAACAACTCAGACTGATTGTTTGCTAAACTAAGATGAGAAGAAAACATGCAGAAACTAAGTTGCGCAGCAACTTTATAGTAAGTAATAATCCAGAAGTGAAACATGAATTTGGCTAAAAGACCTGTGGGAATTATAAAATGATTCATTTTATAATACATCTGCAACATTTGACTGAAAAAATTCTAACATTTTTACATAATTATTCAACAGTCATGTTGACTTAACCACTGTACAAAATCCTGTTGCCATTTGCACTAATGCACTGATATTACCTCTATGTTTCTACACATTTATCAGTGCCGGTAACAAGCTGGATATTCATTCAGAGAATGCTCTTACCATTTGAATTTCAAATTTGGATTCATCAGACTTCAGGTTATTCTATCGTTTTTTTCTGTCGTTTTCAGTAAGTTATGGCTCAGACGAGGCAGAAGCTTCTGGATTTTGGTTAAACATGCAATGATAGATTTCAATTTGTGCCAAAAATTTATACAATTTTGTATATAATTTTCAAGAAATATATAATTAGAAATTTGAATCTATTTACCCCAGTAACATGCTGACATTGTTCTTATTATAACAAGAACTAATAACCCAAAATGTCTTTGCTTCCACAGGGAGAAAGACTTAATAATTATTATTTATGTGCTATAGTGGTGAGAGAACTATTTTCCCTGCTCTCTGGACCCATGTTAGTAGACGAATTGACTGGCAACACACCAATTTTCTATTTGGGTGCTCCTGTGCTGGTTGGTTCACAGGAGGCAGCTGGGTTTGTTAGTGTCCTGTGGAGGCAGAGACAGGTAGACAAGAGACAGCTAGATGTAATGACCCCCACCATCAATGACTAAGCAGCAGCAGCAGCTCTGGATGGCTGAGAAAGTAAACCTGATATTAATGACAGCATAGCTATAATAACCACGGCTGCCTCACTCTCCTCTGTGGTGCAGAAAAAGTCAGCTGGACGGGCTGCTGGTGGGAGTTAGGATTTGTAGAAATGTGTGCCGGCAACAACATATGCATTTCTGCCACACAATTATTTATATTCAAAATTTTACCTCTAGTAGGAGAGATAGATAAAAAAAAAAGTTTAATACTGGGTTAGCATGACCGATGGATCTGGTCGCATCAAATTAACAGACTTTTTTTTTTTTTACACAGCTACATCTAATTGTTTTAAGTATGATTCTAGCGCAGCTGTATTTATCTCTTGCAAAACAGGATAATGCCGAGACTATTTAGTGAAATATATTACACATATAAGGCACATGCAACATTGTTTAAAATATGATGTTGTCCAAGGTGGAATAACAGGAGATTGCTCACCACCTGAGATATAAGCCTGCATAAAGAATTAAAAATAAATGAATAAAAAAGAAATCAACTTCTTTAATAAGAGTCAACAACTTGCTTTTACCTGCAGGTAAAAGCTGTTTCATTTGTTTAAAGCCTCTGATTAAAGTGTAGGGAGGTCTCTGAAAAACAGTTTAGTTTGTCCATTTAAGTTTTATATCCTGCTTCCAATTTCACCTTCACTTGTAGATTTAATTAAAGAATTAAATGAAAGATGAGTGTTGGACTAGGAGATTACAGGAGTGCATGACTGGACAAGTAATACCAAAGTGGTAAATAATTGATCTCTATTCCAACTATATGCACACATCACACATTAGCCAGATATTTAGGAGGTATGTAAACATTTTTACCCTGAGAGGGCAGTGCCTCACCATCCCTTTTACTCCAGCTGCCAAAACATGGATTTATTTCTTCACCAAAACAGACCAGAGTAACACCAGCAATAATCCGGATGAAGCCCCAATCTGCTATTCCATCGTCCACCTATTTTCTGGAATTACTCATCAACAAGATCTCACCTTTTTCCGTGGCTCCAACCTCCAACTGCTCATTTGTGAAGTACAGCCTGAGGACCTAATGCTGCCCATGAAAACCATAAACAGGATTGGGCAACAGGAGAAAGACATGGTGGATTGTTAGCTAATTACTTTATATTTACAAAGATAAGAAATTAATTCTCAGAAATTATCTGAATGAAATGGACCTAAATTCAAAATGATTCAAGCTATGACGACAATAAAAAAACATCTTGAGCCTGACTGTAAACAGGTAAAATAAAGGCTGCTAATGATTTTTCACACATTTCCACTCAGAGTTACCTGGAAAAAGTAGAAAAAAGCTTAAAATGTTTGCTTTTGTTTACTTTTAAAAAGGGCTTTTAGAATAGCACATCCCTCTGCAGTACTGAGTGTGCTTACAACGTCTAGGTGAAAGATTGAGATTTCAACTTAAGGTTCTCAAGAAACAGAGGAGAACTAGATGGCATCCCTCCACATATTTTACAGTTCTGTCTTTCTCCTAGATAGAGTGAATAAAGCCCAGAGGCCTCTGATTACCCTAAACCCAGAGAGTTCATTACTTCAAAGCAGAACCTCATTAGTTTAGATTTGCCTTTCAAGTTCACTTTCTCCCAGGATCTCAACTTTACTGTTAATTACTGTTCAATTAATTTAAGAACTGGTAACCTCAGAGGCAGGTACTGATAGCACATATAACTGATCGAGTTTGGCTTATTTCTATAATTTATAGTAACATCACTGTGGGGACTTAAGACAAATAATAGATAGGGCAGTCTATAATCGAACCGATAGGGCACAGTACGAGCAAATATTCATACAGCATTCATGCTGTTTGATGTAAATCTTGATTAAACATCACAGTTATTAATTTCTAGGCAGAGCCTGAGTGGATAGTTAATTACACAAGCTCTGTTTCTACAAGACTAATACCCTTCCACAATTAATCAAGGCAGTTATAAACGAAGACATGCTGCATAGGAGCACCAGCCCACCATCTATTAGCTTAAAAACAAAGAATTTTAGTTTTTATTTCACTCCATTTTCAAAGAAACCTGTTATGAAACAAACAAGATATGACTGCCGGAACTGACTGCAGGCAATAAATTACATATAGAAAATGAACCTAAGGTTATAAATAAAAGCAGCAGAAGCCGATATTAAAACATTAAAATCAGGAACAACTATGCAGGGAAAATACATACATCTAAAATACGTCTTGTGCAAGATGTACAAGATCGGTTTCAAATGCAAACATCGGCCTATCACCCATCTCTCAATATTAGTAATCGTGTTGGAAATACCAGTGGGTTGTATCCTTTTCCTTTAGCTATTGAACCCTGGATATAGAAAGCAGCTAACAGGAGAGGATTAAGTGCAAAACAGATGGAATAATTCATCCAAAATTATAAATTTGTTGAACTCAACACACAGCCTCGAGGGACACCTATAGCGCCTAAAGACAGGCATATGATGGAAGGAAAATGCTTCCGTCCCAACAGATGATTTGAAAACCAGTGGACTGCTTAGTCTGAAAGGCCCATTTCTGAAAACCTGACATAAGATATCATGATTTGCAGCATGAAATGCTTTTGACAAGTCAATCAAAAGTGCAGCACAGCAGTTTGCATCCAATCCCTCCATTAAAATCAAAAATAAGAAGCAAAGAATTGACCTCCTTAAGGAAGTGGGTGTAAAGCTGAAAGAAGAGAAGTGTTCCTGAACGCTGAGCCGAAGCAGCAGTCGTCAGCTAAATTCAACTGTGTCATTATGCTACATGTGTAACAGAATTCAAATGAGCTTCACCAGCCAGTCAACAAAGAGCGATTTGCTCTTTTGCTTCAGCAACATTTGTGCTCTGTGAGCTTGTATTGGTTTAAAAGAAGGATGCGAGCCACACTGAGAAAGAGATGAATATGTGAATGTTCCTGCCTACCCGGGTGTACGGGGCTGTGCACACAAGTGAGCTGCAAGCTGTCATGATGATTTTACCTCCTCGTTTTTCATGTACAGTGTTGTTGGATGTGCTGTTGCGCAGCGGGTGGAGTGATTACGTGCAGAGATTAGGGCAAGAAAGAGATATAAACCTCAAGGAAAGCTTGTCTTTTCCCTGCATCCTAAGCTTCCTCGTACGAAGCACAGGGCCTGACTGCTGATTAAAAATCTCCATTTTATCAAATCTAGATTCTGTCGTTTTTCATCTATGTGGTGATTTTATGTCATGAGTGGATCCAGCAAGGCAGAAGGGAAAGTTTTTCATCTACAAGTTCTGCAGATATCCATAGATTGGCTCAGTTCATCTGATGGAAAAGTGTGCAGCACAAATGTGTCATGCTGTATTGGTTCTGCCACAATCATTGCGCTCCACTGATAATCACAGTGACATGTCACAGATTTGAGGCTCCAGAGGTGAACATGAAGTGAGATAACACAGGTGCAAAGCAATGCCACTGTGTTTTTCTGCTGTTAGACATTTTGGCATTGATATTTCCCTCTGACTCAAAACAAATGGCATAATATGTTGCTTAGTCATTGTTTTCGCCTGGGTTTAAACACAATCTCTGTAAAATGCAACTATGCAGGATGTTTTAATCACTCAGAAATCCAGGAATCGGCTGTAGTTGCTGCAACGCTGCAGATGCAAGCACATTTTAAAGGAGACGTTGTGCCAGGATTTTGTTTTCCACAATTGAATGAGAAATGTTTTTGCTAATATAATTGCAAATCAGTAAGGTTGTATCATATTTTGGTGTGTTTAAGCACAAAATATTTTACTGACATTTTAAAAAAGTTTGGGTCACTAATTGGTGGCCTGGGGTATCACAGATGTTTTAATACCAGTTTAGTTAAATGATCTTAAAATTGTTACTTTAGTTGCAGAAAAGTCCCTCATTTTATGACAAAGTTTTAAAGTTACTTTTTATCTGTTTGGAAGTTGCCACAAAACAATCTGTGGATGGACACAAAGCTATGCTAAGCTGAATGGGTTATACAAGGCGACAAATTCAAAATTGCGAAATAAATTTCAACATTAGGAGAATAAAGAGAGCGGGACAGTAGCCCAACAATATGAATCAAACAAAATGTCATTTTTCAAAAGGATTTATCTCCTGCCCACAGTGTCCAAAAGTTACCAAACTCAATGCTATGGTGTGAACCTAAAAGCATTACTTATACTCAAAATATCTCCAATGTGTCATGCTTTAAAACAATTCTGCATAGGGAGGGACAAATTTCTCCAAGGAGATGTTCAAAGACTCACTGCTGGTTAGTGCATATGATTGACTCTTGTTGTCACTGAAGGTGACAACTGGGTTTTAGGTTCAGGGGGTAATTGGTTTTTCATATTGGCTCAGGTTGGTTGGGATAACTTTTCTCCTGACCAAAAATGATCGGAAATCTGCTTTTTGTAGGAATGCTGGTTATCTGTGACATCCAAATTGGTTTAAAAACACGCATGTGTGACAAAAAAACAAAAACTGAAGAAATCTGTAAGTACATACATTTTTTACTCAAATTTATAAACATTTAGCAGTAACAGCATATGTATAAAAAAAATAAATCGGTCACAGTCTGTTAGCTTACTATGCTGTTAAAATGCAACATAAACAGTAGGACGTCTTCTTTTCAAAGCATTGCTACATATGCATGTGTTTGTTTTAAACATTGACTGCACAGACAGTTCAATGCATGAAGGATTAAAATGGTTTCAAGTTTGAGAAAAGCTACAGGTTTTCACTAAAATCCAAAAGATTTTACATTCAGGATTTTATAAAAATAATAAAAGGTAATCAGTCTGGTACTGCCTCAGAAATAGACGCCTCAACAGCGTAAAAGTCCAAGGACGCAATGGTTTGAAAAGAAAAATGGTCAAAAACGGTCAAAACAAAGCCTTAAATTCCCACCAGATGCTTCATTTCAATCTAAACGCAAAATAAGTATATTAATATACGTTTTTCTGTCACATAAGATAAGTTTTAAAAGACATAAAATCATCTTAAATCTCTCTTTTATAGTCAAAATCTTTTTCATGCTTAGTTTGTCAAATTCAGAGAATGTATGGAAAACCTGGGGTGTTTTGACACGTGATAAAATCGGGTGTTTTATATGGCAGACTGTCAAAATGACTGATCAAATCATATGTCTTTATGTGGTGATTACTGATGAAAATCAGCAATGTCCATTCACTATTTATTGTCTATAGAAGAGCATGTTTTATTATTAATATATTCTGTTAAAATTCATCAGTATGTTAAGCAGGCGGTTTCTAATGTTTTCTCTAAGATAAACTGTGATGCGGTTAACAATGAAATCTTTAACGACCCGTTGGCTCCTGACTCAAGCTGCAGTTTATCATTATTCCCCTGATTCAGGTGTTAGAGTGATGATACTGCAGCGATGCAGCAGCTTCATTTTTAACCTCACTAATGACACCACGCGTCACCTAATGGGCTTCAGACGTTTAGCTGATGTTTATATCCAAGTCAGTTTGAGTGGATTGGAGTGCAATTAACACAACTTTGCAGACAAACCCAAATATGGGCATCCAGCAAATGTGCCTGTGCAAAGATCACGACCACAATCCTGACTATTATGGTGATCAGATCCTTTTAAGACTCATCTTTACACACACGTTTAACTGCTTTCTTCAAGGACCTTTAAAGGATTCTTGATCGAACTCTTAGATGAGCCAAAGAAGAATCTTATCCTACAGGGATGGGGATTAGACTACAATCTAATGAACGCGACTGCCTCTCCTAAACTTACTGTATGGCTCGATTCACAGAATTTAGATTCCTTATCAGTTCTCAACCTTTTGACGACCCAATGCGCGGACCACGCAGTTTGTAGCTTTGGCCACCTTGAGCCAATGACCTCATCAACGCACAACACAAAAGAACAGGAATGACAGACTTTTCATTATTGCCCAGCTATTGTGCTAGAGGGGGAAATCAATTATAAAAACACGACTAACAGCAAAGATAACACCAATGTCCTCTATTGTGTCAGAACGAGCTGACTTTTTTTCCCCCTCTCTTTCCTCAAGGGTCTCTTGACCAGTCCGGCATCACCTTGGTGCAATTTGCTCTCCATCTCAAATCCCATTGCCTTTTGGAATTGGATTTACCTGACTCATTCACACAGTGAATGGACTCTCCTTCCAGTGCAGGAAAAAAAGAGAGACCCATTCTATGTGAAATTGCCTGAGGAGTCACGAGGTTTTGGATTTTTCAGGTACCTCTCTGTCTACCATTAACCTTCCAACAGTAAGAATGTCCTCATTACAAGGAAGCATCAAGGGCTCCTGGAGGGGGCGTACACAGAGCTGGACACTGAAACAAAGGAGCGGTATGCAGATGAGAGCAAAGAGCGAGAGACGTAGTGCGCAATGTGTCCTAAGAGAAGGAGCACCGGCTTACTGAAGACGGAGGAAAATGAGACAAGAGTGTGGAACCATCTTTAAAAGTACACACAGGTTCAGGTACATCTCTGAAACTTCTGTCTTTTGTTCTTTGCCAAAAAACATTAAGATGATTTATTGATTAATCGTTAATTACAGTATTCAGACCCCACAAAAGGCCATGTGCTAAATGAATAACACACTCGGAACAACAATTGAGTAAAAATTGTACAGAAATATATAAAATGTGCATTTATGACCAATAAAAAGTTTGTATACATGTTCTACCCAAACTCCTCAAGTCCCATAGCTTTAACTTCACTTGGTTCAAATTCTGTAAAAAGGAGAATAAAATCCATCAAGGACTAATTGCTTTCCAATTAGCCAGTTAATCCAAAAAAAAAAAAAAATCAACAGATCTGTTTTACAATTTATTGATGTTAAGTCGAGCAGAGAAGGCAATATATAATTCATGTTGATATTTAGCTGGAGAAGCATCCTGTACACTAAAGATTAAATAAAATGTGTAGTTTCCTTTTTTAAAATGTAATAGTTGGTTTTATTTGCATGGTTAGAGGATTTTTAATAGCGTAAAAAAAGCTTAAGTGGTTAAATGAAAATCTACAGAACGTATGAATGAATAATAAATAGAATAATTAATTACTAAATTAATCGGTAGTTGCAGCCCAACCTGGGTTTTCCTCCTACCGACTTTCAATCACAGTGTTAAGTTTCCGCCACACACAGGGTTTTGCATTCTGGAGGTTCCTCCAGCCATTTCTCAGTGTTGGTATTTATTTAAATCTTTTCATTCACACGGGCACATGTATTTATAATTTCACTTTTTCTGAATTATTGGTTGAAGATTGTTGCCGATATGGATGCACACACTTGGTAAGGAGTTTGTTTAAATCATTAACTGTCTTATTTATTTACTGAGAGTTAAAGAACTAGTTTGGGGAGAGGATTTGTAATGATGCAACACCAGGAAGTGGAGGAATCCATCAGGCTGCAGGAGGGAGGGGACTGATTCTGGGGAAGCCACCAAGCTCTCCAAGTTGGAAATTGAACATCATGCTGTCTGAGAAGGTTTAGCATTTCTGATGCCGTTTATTAATCTAACTCTGTACCGAGATTAAATGACACAAGGGTAGACAGGCTCTTACTAACTGGATGACTGTCACAGGTACATTTTTGCAAGAGAGTTTATTTGGAGGTCACAGAGTAAATGTGGCTGAACAATGTCTTAAATCTTTATTTATTTATTTTTTTACATCACTTTGTGTTGGTCTATCACATATTCCCAATAAAACACATATAGACAAAATGTAAAGTTTCATAAATATACTTGAAAAGCACTATGACTACAACTTAAAAAGCCACAAACAAGATAGTTTTCTTACAGCTATAAAAGTTTAGTTTAAAAAGTCACAACAGAGTTGTCCTTTGAAGGATCATCAAAAATGAAAATGAGAAATGCACCCCTAAGGCTTTTGGCAAGCTCAGGGACCTCCTTCTCCCCCAAATGAGCTGCTTCTATATAAGGAAATGACATCTACTCACAGCAGGACAGTAAGCAGAATCAGCATGAAATCAGACTGGCACACATACAATTCTCTAACAACAAACACTTATTCTGTCACAGTGATCCCTAAACTAGGGGATGAACAGGAGAGGAGAACAATATAAACCTCAAAGACAGTCAGACACGACTTTAAATGACCAGGTTTACACAGGAAAAAGCTGACTTTTTCAGCATATTGTGCCACATGTTCGGATTTCACTACAGTCCACTCTGATTTCTCAACTTAAATCAGGGTATAAACTTCTTGACGAAATTATTACTTTTCATCTTACAGCTAATACAACAAAGAAAACCATCTGCCATGGCACTAATTGACAGGAACCGGTATTGGCAGTAAGTCACAAATAATAGGAAGGAGTTTCCATCTACTCACAGTCCAAAGACAATACATTATTTCCTCATTATGGATAAAAACTAGTTTAAACATTTTATTTTTTAATTCAAAAGGGATCCAACCTGGATTCTGTGTAAGCCCAGCTGATCCAAGTCAAGATCAGACATTTGGTGATAACCGTCTGATATTTGATGTTGATTACATGTGTATATTTGAAATTAGTCAGATTAAAAAGTAAACTTGTGCTTTATGGTGCCTGTAAAAAGTATTCACCCACTTGGATGCTTTATCGTTTCTGGAGCCGTTACAAATCAATCCATATCAACAAATAAAAAACAGTTATTGTCTCAGTGAAAACTGATTTCTACAAAAGCGTAACACAAAATAAGTGTAAAAATATTCAACCCCTTTAAACTGAGTGACCCAGTTCAACAGAGGTCCAGCAAACTGGTGCTAATAGGATATCCATTCACCGGTTTAATCATAGTCCTTGCTACCATGACAGCATGAAGACAAATCAGAGGAAAGGCTATTGAAATGTATATGTCAGGGGATGGATACAGAAAAAACCATCTCTAAGGCAATGAATATCCCATGGAGTTCAGTGAAATCCATCATCAAGAAATGGAAGGAATGTGTAAATCTGACCAGATCAGTCTGTTCTCACAAACTGAATGACTAAGCAATAAGGAGAACAACGAGAGAGGCCACCAGATGTTGGCCAGACTCTTCAAACGTTTATTGGACAGTGGGACTAAGAAAGCCACTGTTGAAAAAAACTCATAAAAGAAAACTTGCCAAAAGGCATATGGGAGACTCCATGATTGAAAGAAAACGTTCTTTGTTTTAATGAAGCTGAAATGGAGCTTTTTTGGCCATTAGACAAGTTTTGTGGAAATCAAACACTTGCACAACACCACAAACACAACGTTTCCACTGTGAGGCATGTTAAAGATAGAAGATAAGGTTGAATGTAGCAAAAGACAAGGGAAACCCTGCAAAAGAACTACAGCTTCAGGGCTAGAATGTTTAATCTACTTTGATATAAGCTGTTAATAATTTAGTTGACTAGAAAAAAAAGAGTAAATAACCCTACAGACAGAACAATAACTGCATGCTTATAATGGCTGGAACAGTGACTGTAGGGGCTGAACAAGTTTGTGCAGCTACCATGTACAGAGGTTAGAAAATATTCAAATCTCAAAGTCAGTGATCTCTTGGGGTCAAGTCTCCACAGCAAAAAATTCACCTTGAGGCTTTGGTACACATCTTTGAAAGGAGGGCTAATAATCGTGGTGGATGCTTTAGATCTTCCATTAAAAGCAAGTTCTTTATATCTGACAGGATCCTGGGTAGCTGTTAAAGCCAAAATGACTAATTACCTCATCAAACTGACAACTTTTTAAAGTTGCAGCCATGTTTAATTATTTCAACAAGTATGGCCTGTGGCTCATATTTATCAACTCAACACCATTTCAGATGTATTTTAGTTTCTGTCTCCTGTTGGCAGAATATTCAACTGTTGAGACTATTTATATAAATCAGGGGTCGTTTTTCAGAGAAAATCACAACGTAAGGTACTTGCTGATAATTTTATAATCTTCTCAGAGAATCCCTGCTACGATTGTACCAAGAAAGTCCTGTCGGATTAATCAAAACGTCGCCCATCAGCTGTGGGTGTATGAGAGGCGAACAGCCTGAAAACAAAAGCTGCTAACCAGCTGCTTTTGAGTTAGATCCGGATTGAAACCCATCGTCAAGTTTAGGGCTAATCCAGCCTGACAAAATGCGACTGAATTAAACAGCAGCAAAAACAAAACAAAAAGAGTTCAATATCACTTTGCGGGAAAGGAAACCCATATAGAGTCATTTGTTGAAGCCTCAGTCATTGTTCTTTTACAAAAAAATCTAACACTACGGCACGTCACTTTCATTTCTCAGAAAATTTCATTTCACTGCAGAACAATCAAGTACAGCGAGAGAAAAAAAGAATCAATGTGATTTCCAACGTCGACCATTTCATTTAGGTGGCAAGTGAGGCATTATATTGTTATGTTGTGCGGGGTCTCATTTCAGGTTGCTGTGTTTCTAAGAGAGTCTGAGGTAGAATAGCCAGTAGAATATTGTTTGCTTCTGTTTCTTCTGAGATCTATTAGGAGAGATTTTTCCTCGACACTTTGTTTTTGAGTTTGATCACCAAAAAGTGAAAAACAAGGAAGGGAGGTTTTATTAGAGCCTTGTTATCTAAGAGTGCACTGATTCTTTTATCTCTGTTTAGGAAAAGTAATGGAAATTTGACAGCTTCAATACCCCTAGAACTTATCCCATTTCGCCAAATCCCAGCAACAAACTTCAGTGGGATTTTAAGTGTCACATCAACACAAAGTAGCTCTCTATTATTAATAGGGAGGAAAATATATGGTTTTCAACCTTTTGTTTACCAACAAATCTTAAAAATGTGTAGCACTGACTACATGTAGCTATAATTAACCACAAGGATACATGAAATTATAGTACTGTGGACAGGGCTGTGGGTGCTTTTATTCATGGCTTTGCAATGTAACTCATTCCCAAGAGATACAACTTTAGATTTTTACTTCAAATATGCATATTTTTTTCTTTTACTGCAGGTGTTTATATTGCAGGAATTAATTCAATACTAAACCTTAGATCATGGATGCAAACATCCAGTCCTCAAGAGTGCCATTGTTCAACTTTTATATGCATCTGTTCCAACACCTGAATCAAACAGCTAAATAACCTCATCAGGAAATCATTCAGGCCTGCAGAGGATTGCTAACGAACTATAATTTGATTCAGGTGTGTTGGAGATGCTGGATCGTAGCCCTGGGGGATTGGACTTGAAATCCTTGTTCATTTTCAACTTGTATCAAATACAGTATTGAAATAGAAACACATAATTTGAATTAAGTTTTCGTTGAAGTAGATTCCAAGTAAATTGTGCAGCTTGGTGGTGGCAGCATCATGATGTGGGTTTACATACTTATGCTAGAGTAGTCCAAGGAACAGGAGTGACTTCTTTACGGCTATAAATCTAACATTTTTACTACCCTGTTCAAAATTATTCTAAATTCTTGGTTCTGATATTTTGGAAAGGTTCTTCAGGTGTAACAGTGTTTAGGGTGTAGAATCCCACTTGCTTTATGTATCAGTGCAATGGGGAAATAGCGCCCCCCTCTCTGTGTGGCTGGTTATATACTGCTGGCTTCCGTATTCGGTGCCAGTCTGTGAAAGCTGTAGGAGAGGTGAGTCGCGT
>CAEGAF010129782.1:0-18630 GCA_903067075.1 Micropoecilia bifurca
TTTTTTATTGTTTTTGATAGCTGATTTTATGTTTTTAGATGCACCATGTAGCACTTTGAGATTTTTATTAATGAAAAATGCATTATAATTAAATTGATTATTATTATTATTATTACATGCAGCTTGTGACATAAGCTGTTGTTTAGACATGTTATTCAATCTCTTTGATTTATTAGCATAATCTATTGAGTTGAACATTTAAATTTTGTGTATGTGTGTGTGTGTGTGTGTGTGTGTGTGTGTGTGTGTGTGTGTGTGTGTGTGTGTGTGTGTGTGTGTGTGCGCGCATGTACACCGACTGACGTGCACTGACTGGCACCTGATATAAAGCAGCAATCTGATAAATCATTCATGTGTAAACCCGATGGAATGCTGTTATTTTCTCCTATCGGTCTGTCTCAGATGAACGCCGGTCTGTCTGAAGGTCCCACCATCATCTCCTCTGACTGGGATCTCTCTTCCGGCTTCATCCCAGACAATGTCTGGTCTTGTTCAGTGCTCTCTCTGACACACACACATACACACACACACTGGTGTGATACAAAGCCCAGGGCCTGGTTACCTGACATGCATGTATGACATCATCTTCTTGTAATTGGCTCCACATGTCTGCTTCCCTCTTCCTCAAATTCCTCCTTGGAAGCGTACGGTACTGATATGGTATTCATAATTTCCCTTACTTTTGAAGTCCTCCCTCCAGCTTTCATTATAAAATCTCCCAAAATGAATCAGTACTCTAAATGAACTTCTTTGTTTGCTATCCAGGATATGAAAAATAAAAATAAAAACTAGGTGCACAGTTTGGACTTTATGTCATCACACAAGGTCAAAATTATATATAGTAAGTCAAATAGATACATGGACTGTGACAAATCTTTGAGTGAATGATGCTCAAAGTTCTAAAATGTATTTTAACTTGGAAATACCAAAGTCCATCAAATCCTAAAATTAAGCTAATACTTTTTTCTTTGCTAGCATAATTTGCAAGGCATTACTTATTAGATTGAACAAACAAACAATGAAATAGTAGTAAAGATTTAAGAAGTGTTGATTTACACAAATTAGGAAAAGCTTTGTAAACAACTGCATGCCAGGAATTGGAAAATGTAAAATTGGCAATAAACTGGAAGCTTCTGGAACACTGTTGAGAAACACAAACTATTCCTGGCTCCAAAATCAATATGTAAAATTTGAAGCTGTTAATATGAATAACAAAATATCAAAGATCAAACTACCTGGTTGCAATAGCTATTTTTCAATCCAGCTGTCATGCAAATTTGAGAGAACTTTAAAATGTTGCCAAAAAAAAGAAAAAAAGCGAATTAGGCATCTACATCTGCTGGTTTGGAAAGAATCAACCAAATGTGATTTCATCAGACATGGCTGTTATAAACAGGAAGTACCGGTTTCCAACCAGCATGGAGCACACATCTCAGAAAGATTGAGAGAGAAAATATTCAGTTTTATCTGGAAGTCCAAATTCACCAGAGTGTAAAAACATTTTTGCAGAATTGAAGCTATTGAGGTCTTTTCAAATTTTGCCATTTCCATTAAACTTTTCTAACGTGATTCTTCAAAATGGATGTTAAAAAACACACTGATAAACTAAAGGCTGGTGGGAAGACATTTGTCTGCAGGAGTTAAGAAGATGTAGGGAATGTAGGGAATGAAAAAGCAACTTAACAAGACAAGCATTATATTTCATTCAAAGTATGAAAAATAAGTAACTTATCAGCTTTCCAAAGCAAGAGAGTTATTTTTAAAATCCCTACAATGGTGACAAATGTTTTTGTAGCAACAAACTGGTCTGCAACATCTAATGACTGTTTGCATAAAAATAATCAATCAGACATTGATATAGGAAAAAATATTTTAAAAAGAGGTAGGGGAGAGAGAATGGATTTCTTCTCACTAATCAGAAACTGTCTCAAAGATGGAAATACTCCCTGTCTGTGATTACAAAAACCATTGTAATCTTCAGTTTGATGAGAACCTGAGGCAAAAACTCGGCAAGGATGTAAACATCCAGACCATCAGAATGATTCTCTGTGTTTATGCAAGCAATAAAAAAGTATTTTGTACTTTTTCTAGCCTCTGTTAGCATGAAAATATCTGTTGATGGTCTTTGCAAAGGTTTGAGTGGTGAGATAACAGATGAACCTTCAAAAGTAAAACATGGAGAGTTTATGTGGAGAAAAGTGAGACTTAAACATCCAGTAATATAAATTGTGCTTTCTTCAGACACACTACTGATAATTTTTAATCCCTAGCACAGACTGCAGGACAACTTTTCTATTGATTTGACCAAAACACTGAGTTAGACATAGATTCTTAACATTAAGGTTTAGTCTTTGGCATCTTTTGACTCTGTTCTTGTGATAGTTTTCAATCTTTTGCACCTTCTGAGATATTTCTCAATTTTGATAATGAAAATAAACTTAAATATGAGCTTCAAGTATGAATCGAAAAGAAGTGTTTGCAAAAATGATTGTACATTCCCTTTAAGATGAGAAAGATAAAACAACATTTATTGGCTTGTACAATAAACTATTTTTTCCACTTTGCTTCCTATGAACAAATAGTCCCAAAGTGCATAGCTATGAAGACGCATCATCCAAACATTGAGAAATGTGAGATTACAGGCAGGACAGTCAGAGACTGTCATTTACAGATTGACAAAAGATGGCGACTGTAGGCAGAAAGAGGTGAAGAGGGAAGTTTGTCCTCAGCTGATTACCATTAACCTTCTTTGAAGTAAAGACAGATGGTGTTTGTGTAGACGGGTTGGACGCAACCAGCAGAACCAAACAGAGAAAACTTTACATGACAGTACAACAGATCTCTCATTAAGTTGGCAGGAAGAAATGAGGTGAAGCTGTTTACTGTGTGTTCTTTAATCTGTCCAGCTGTCAGGTGACCTGGGCAGATCTGCCTCTTTGAAGTTTTCCTTACCATTGATCTCAAACAGCCTGTAGAAATGAATAAGAGCCGCTATTTAGTCTTGTCTCGAGGAGCCAAACTCACTGAGTCGGATCAAAATCCTGGGATTCTTCATACCATTCACTTCCACCTGTACTGCTGTACAACTTACTGTAAATCAACCGGCTGCCTCTGCATCAGAGATGGTCTCAGTTATTAATGTGCCGAGGGAAAGTGCCACTTTACTAAGTGCAGCCCCAATCTGCCTGATCCATTAATGTCCTAACAAGCTGTTTGAGGAGAGAGGCAGATCTGGAGAAATGACTCTGGAACCACAGCAGTCATTTATTTAAAACTCAACTGGTGTAAAGTAAATGCTTGCTCACTTCTGTAGGAGAAAATGAGCAGCTCTCATTTAAAGTCCTCATCCTGTCAGGAGGACAGCTGGGCCAATGCAAATGCCTGAGCTGAGCTGAGGAAACTCATCAAACATAGAGAATCTCTAAACACAGGAAATGAGATTCACAATCTGTTCATCCTTTCATAAATGAGTGGGCAAAAAAATCCAAAAGTCCTCTGTGAAACACATTCATCACACTGCTGCTGTCGTAGAGATGTTGTCACGATTTGCGGTGGTGCGTAAAAATGCTGTAGACTAGCGGTTCTTAATGTGGGTGGTACCGTCCCCTGGGGGTCGTTCAGAGGACGGCAGGGGGCGCTGGTGGAAATTTTTTACAAAAGGGGGGCGCTGGGATTCCTTTGGAGGGCATTTGGCCGAAGGTAAACTTTACACCTTCAATACCAGTTTAGACTTTGAGCAACTTGGTAAAACTGTATTGTCCATCCATCCATCTTTACACCCTTGTCCCTTAGTGGGGTCGGGAGGTTTGCTGGTGCCTATCTCCAGCTAGCGTTCCGGGCGAGAGGCAGGGAGGCCAGTCTGTCGCATGCACACACACTCACACCTAGGGACAATTTGGAGAGGCCAATTAACCTGACAGTCATGTTTTTTTTTTTTTTTTTGGACTGTGGGAGGAAACCGGAGCACCCGGAGAAAACCCACGATGCACAGGGATAACATGCAAACTCCATGCAGAAGGACCTGGGCTGGGAATTGAACCCAGAACCTTCTTGCTGCAAGGCAACAGCTTTACCAACTGCACCACTGTGCAGCCAAAACTGCATTGTGTAACATTAAATCATGCTTGGTTGCAACTGTATCAATGGAAGTTCTTCTTCTATACAGTATTTGTAGCTTCTTGGCGCAGCTCCGTTCTTCTGCTACTGGTAGCTTCACCGCATCAGTTCAGCGTTACACTGGCTGATGACGCTCCTGTGATTCACTTTGTCTGGTATTTTTTACATATGTTTTGGCAGTTCTGTGATCATGTCAAAGCAGCAACTTATATTAAGAAGTGTTTCATTTCCATTTGAAAGCTGCACGCATCCATGGAAGGACAACAGAAAATCGTTCTTATAAACATTACTAAAATCATTATACCCTGACTTTGTATCCCTCTGAAAAATGAACACATTTAAATAAAGAAATCCCTCCATGGGTGATAACCTGATAGAGGGCGTTCATTTTATAGCGTTAACCGGTGCTGTAAGTGGTCCGGTATGAATCGGGTGTGATAGAACAACGATACTACCACAGCACTTTTAAATTTCAATTATCAGAATACCTAAATTGTTTCCATTGTTTTTAAAGGTTTATGTCAGTCTGCCTTTTCCCCATTGATATGTTTCCCGAACGCTGTGCACCTTAGGGGGCTAAAAAAAAAAACTGAAACAGGACAAGCGGGACATAAAACAGAGCGACAAACTAGTTGTGAAACATGGCATATAAACAGAGAATCTGACACTTGTGACGATCCCCTCTTGTCCCCTAGGTGTCTCTGGTTCTCTACATGTTCTTTCTTGTTTCTTTTCAGGAAGCAGGTAGATGGACTGCTAATTGCACACACCGGCAGATAAAAGTGGGCGTCTAGTCAACCATGGGACGCTTGATTGCTCTCTGGACCTGGCCGGAACGAGGAGCATTTGGTCCACACTTCTCTCAGACTGGCTGGCCTGACCTCACAGAGCGTGTTTCTGTTGATAAATAAATTATTGTCTATAGTTCCGCTCGTCTGTCTCCCATTTTTGTCCTCGCCTTTGAGCTGGGCGTGACACACTGAACAGTGAAAAATCAACAAATGATGTGAAGCACATGATGATTAGGTGGCGCAGAAGGTGATGAGTGAAGATTACTGATGGAGAGTGTCAATAAACGATAAAATAAATCTAGCAACAGGGAAGAAACTAAAGTAGACATAGCAATAAACCAAGAGAGGATAATACTAATCAAAAGAAAGTAAATGGAAATGAATGAAGAATAAAATGCAAGAATAAATTAAGAAACTAAAGTAAATACAGAGGAATAAACTTGTATGGCAAGACCTTTTGAGCAATAATTATGTCTGGCAAGAATAAGCACACTATTTCCAGATAAAAGGTAATATTGTTGAAGTGCCATGGGTTTGTTGAGACCATATCTAGTACTGAGAATAAATATATCTTACAGACCATAACAGTAAAGAACTGATCACTAATTTATGTTTTTAATTAGATTTGATATATTTATTTCTTCAATATTATTTTTCATATCAGTGTTAATGTCATGAGGCTAATGACTCAATGACACTTTCAATTTGACTCATTAAGATTTGATTAAGAACCAGATTTGTTCTTTTTCATTTCTGTCCAGTAGAACTATTAATCTGTAAATCAGACAGGTCTATATAAAGATATAATCCATATTTCTGTCTCAAATTTCTATGGTATTAAAAGGACCTGGAACTTTTTTTTCCCACTGAAAGCTCTGGTTTGCACAATAAATCCAAGTGTGTGAAGTTTTATGGATGATGCTCTGATGTCCCATTATCCTAAAGGCAGCACAGAGCTGCACCACCAGAAACTGACAAACACTGAATAGAAGAAGAGCTATGATTAATGTAGTTACAGTTCTATCCATGTTTTAATGTTGCAGAGCTCAGTCACTTTGCAAATAGATCAAAGTTTAAACTGGCATGTTGCATGTCTTTTATCTGGTCATTTTGTGGAATATTTAACAACTAGAGAATGGCAAAGAACAAGAATATTGTTTTCACTCTGATTGGCTGCTGTTAGGCCTACCAGTTTTAAGTTGAATGTCCATTCATTGCATTTTTTGTAGACGCATGTGAAAATAATTTCTATTCACATTACTTTTTTGTTCTCTGGGAAATTATTTTTGATGATAAATACAGAAACAAGCACAAAAATCAAAACATCTACAATAGAGATAGTAATAAAATTATAATCAATGCAAATCAAAACATCTACAATAGAGATAGTAATAAAATTATAATCAATGCAAAGTAGACTACAAATTCTTTGGTGTGGGGTGGAGAGGGACCTGGATAAAGGCTAGGGGGGAGCTAGCCCAAAAAAGGTTGAGAAACCGTGCTGTAGACCCAGAATGATGATGACGATGAAGATGATTTAATGAAGAGCCATGAAACACAAGCAACTCAGCAGAGCAGAAAGGAAACAACTCAGCACCAATTGTAACTGGTAAGACTGACATACAGGAGCTAAGACCAACATAGGACTTTACAGGTCCACTGGGAAGGCTAACTGAAAATACACACAACTGACGACAAGACGTTAGACATTAGACAAGGATCCGACGAGGGACAGAGACAACAGGTGGGCTTAAATACACAATCAACTAGTAGACAGGACAACATAGACTCACAAAGAACAGAACAGGCACACAAAAACCTAATTAACACAGGGAACCTAAAATAAACCATTGAGAATGCAGACCATGACAGACACAACTGAAGGAAGCTCAGACTGAGTGCAAATCAACAAGTTTCAAAGAAACATTTTAAATCATGTTTCCCACCTCATTATGCTTCAGCATGATAGATGTGGGAGTTTTAATCCACATACAAAATAATTCACCAGTGTTTGAAGATGTACACTCACACCCAACATTCAGTTCATTCTCATGCTTTTTATAGCTTTCAGTAGTATCCTAACATCATTTTAATGCACTTTTTGCATCATAAACTGCTTGGTTTCTTGATTCCAACACAACTTTTAACAACGATCTACAATTTTTCTACAGGGTTAAATTTAAGGGTTTTGATGTGTATTTGGGATTGTTGTCCTGTTGGAACCTTATCCTCACACCTCCTCCTAAAGCTTCCAGTCTCTGTTGGGCCTGTTCTTGTTCACCGTTCCCTCTGTTTGCTCACTGGACGACACACCTCCCACTAACGTCTCCAGATGTCCTCATTAGTCATTGATCTGGAGGCTCTCATGAGGCTTGTCTGGCTTCCAAAGTATGAACAACACCTCAAAAGATCCAGTCATGGTTCTGCCCTGGAACGGCGCCTCAGATTTGTGGGATTATGACAATTAGAAATAACACGCAACTCATCTGCTGAGGAAATTTCAAATGAGTGAAGACATTAGAATGTATTGTGTGTCACCATTTTACAAAATATTCCCACAGACATCTTTAGAGTGCATATTTCCTGTTAACTAAAATGTTTGGGAGAAGAGGTAATATCACCCTCTATTGATGTGTCCATTGTGGCATTGCTGTGACCCAGCAGGAATGCAGGTGATAGTCGTTGAGCATGTAGGGTGTGATTCTGGAGTTGGCTGTCTGTGTGATAGTGACATCATTCTGCTCTTAGGATGGGGGGAAGAAGGCGGGGCGACGGTTTGGGATCCTGGAAAAACTGACTTCTTCATGTTGTCAGCGAACAACATGAAGAAGCTCCTCGGTGATAGCAAGCACTTGGAAATTTGCCTCCGATTGTCTCTGACTTACAGAGAGAAGACGCACGGTTGGGCTGCCATGGTATTATGTTTTATGATGTGAATGTCTGATTTAGGAGCGGACTAAAACTACTTGAGTATATATCTGCAAGTCTTGAAAACAAAAATCTGAGTGTCAGTCTAAATGCTATCATTGTAACAATTATTGGCAATTATAGCTTTTCTAGCAGAAACCAAGTATTTGTGCACACGTGATTGTGGATGTGCTCCATTGGGGTAACATCTGTAATGTCAGGGTATATCTGGGTGTGCCCTTCTTGTGGAAAGCCTAAGACTAAGTTGATTAAATGAAGGGTGAGATCCACCATTCAGTCTTTCTACTAATAACTGATCAAGGGAAATAATGCAGAAGATTCCGTCTGTTTTTGCTATGATGTTATACTTACATATTTGTCAAAGATCAACTGAATAAATAAATAAAAATAAGCTGTTGTCCAATGGTGAAATACATTTTTATGGGGAAAAAAGTTATCAACATCAATTGGTTAAAATGAACTCCCAGTGGCCGTGTGTAGCCACAAGGAAAACAAAATTGCATGTTGGTGTCACAGAATTGCAGAGTTCAATCCAATAAGAGACAAGGTATGAAATTACAACAGAAACTGCAGAACAACAGAGACATACATTCATTACCTGAGACAAAGAGGATAAAAAAGGCAAAAGACGTGAGTGCTGGATGGAGAAGGAAAATAAAGCATCAGTCTGAATCTGTGACTCCTGCACAAAAACTTTTATAGTATAGGCGTGTTTTTTCCTTTTTAATATATTCAAATAAGGCATACCTCTGCTTGACCGACTAGAAGCTATCTTGGACCCTCTGAGAAACTTAGAACTCCCCCCAATTTACTGCCAAGATCAAAGGCCATTTGCCTTTTCATTTAATAAAGGGAGAGGAGAGCTTGTCCTGAACTCCTGCGATTTTAAGAGAAAAAGATATTTCCCAGATAGGTGTGAAATCTGGAATCCCTCCTGCTTATCTCCCCACACAGATTCTCAGGAATAAACTTAAATTCTGTAAACTTAAATTAGTTCAAGGAAAGGTTATCTCCACCCAATTTTGTTCTTCTGCACTCAGCACAGTGTTGTGGTCCAGACCACCTAAACCTGAGACCAAGACAAGACCAAGACCAGAGTGTATCGAGGCCGAGACAAGACCAAGACTTTTAGGGTCCGAGACCAAGTCAAGACCAAGACCAGGTCCCCATGCTACATGATACAATAAAATGTGAAATACGATCAAAATTACTTCTCAAATTGATCTGAAAGATCCATATTCCCATTAAAACACCTAGATATTAAATATTTAATAAATTTAACCAATATTAGAAGCGCTTCCATCTCTGTGCTACGATCCAAGGTGGTCTTGTGCCATCCCTAAAAAGATAACGCCCTGGGTGTTTGTCCATGTTGCTCATGTCAGAAACCACCACTGCCTGTGCCATTAAACATAGCAATTGAGGTAATGCCCTGACACTTGCAGCAAGCAAGAAGTAACCAAGCACAAGACGCTCACTGTGACTATTCCCACCCTCTCTCCTGCTACATGAAGCCAGGTAGTCTGCCACTTTGAATGAAAACAATCAATGAGAAATGTGCGTGCTCCTGTGCTCTTTTGTTCTTGTGTTTTATTTATTTGTTAATTAAAAAATATCAATGTACATAATTAAATAAAATAATGATAGCCATAGGCGTAGGAAGCGGGGGGGACGACGCCCCCCCCCATAATTAGAGAGAGTCACATTCGTCCCCCCCAATAATTTCACCGCAGTTGTGAAGATTTTTAAAATTTTCCACTCGCGTGCTTTTATTTTGAAGGCGTACCACAGCGCATTCAGCAGAGCGCTTCCTGCCCCTCCTCCCTCTGAACGGCTCAGAGCTTAAAGGCAGCAGCGGGAAACTGTCAGAATGAGATAAAAGGTCTGTCATGAATGTTGTCATGAATATCCCTCTTTATAACATCTTGTCAGTTTACTTTTATATATAGAACTAAATCTTTTTGGTTAAGCCGTTTTAATTCTGGAATAGTTACATCTCCAAAATTTTACTGCTAACATTGTTTAAAAGTTAGCTAGACTAGATACAATGATTTGGAATGAGACTGAAATAGCAGGGAAATGAGCCTTTTTATTATTTAAAGTGAGCAACACCTGATCATACTGACCATTTAACATGTATTTATATTATATTATATTATTTAGATATTTAAGAGAACAGCAGTGCTGGAATAATGATGTTGAAAGGTGAAGAAGCTCTGGTCTTCATTTAGTTTATTGAAATATAAATTAACTGTTTTTAAATTTTTAAAAAACAAAACTATTTTATAATGAGATGAGCAGGTCAAGGAAGACATAGGAGAGACAGGTGGAGTTTCAGAGTGTGAAGATATAAAAATATTACTTTCAATAAAACCAGAAAGGAGAGCAGGTGGAGACTGATGTCTAGTTGATTTCTTTCAACGTTTCAATATTTTGTTCTTTATTTCCACTCTGTAAGGTTAATGGTTAGGAAACATGAACAGAAAAGCGCTTGAGGAGAGGTTTAAAAATAAATGAGTGAAAATTTGTGCTATCGGAAATACGTTACACAGTAAATAGCTGACATCTTTAATAATGTAAAAATGTCAAATTTAAGTTGTTTAAATTCTCATTCTGTATGATAAAAACATACTTTTTATATTTAGTTCACATTCTGACACTGTACATTACTGTAGTGTCTGTTGTAAATCCATGAATCCATGCAGGAACATCAGGCTGCAGAAAGACAGAGGGAGGCAGAGACAGAAACACATAACTGGAGATATTTTGGTTAAATGTTTGTGACTGAAAATGACAGGAGAATAAAAACATTTAGGCACATTTAGTGAGACTGAGTTAAGTGAGGAGCCAAGATGTGTTAGTGAAAAGTATTTTTATTTTGTAGATCAAACAACTCTCTACACAAATGTAGAGAGTTGTTCAAGAAGAACAAAACTTGGTTTTTAGATTTTATTTTTGTTGGTCAAACTGCTATATTGAGTTTAAAACTGCTGGTTTTAGAAAGAGGTAGAACCAATTCAATTACCTGTCAATTTATATCAATGCATTTTGACCAATAATCTAATGTCTTTTGACCAATAAGATATATCAGAATCTTGTAGTCTGTGTGTGCTACCGGAGTATGTAGCTTGCTAGTTGTGAGGCAAATTCTAAAGTGAGTGTTCATCCTGGAATGACAGTCATTATGGTACGCGGATGCATAACTTTAATCTGATTATTGGATTGTAAATAGTAATGTGTTAGATTGCTTGTTACTGAAACCAGGGTCAGATTAGAGTAACACATTAGTGATGTGTTGATGGCGCAATAATTTATGACATTTTTGCTCAAGCTATTTACTGATCTGTCAAGTTTCTGATATGCGTCCCCCCCAATGACAGACTCATTCCTACGCCCTTGATGATAGCTAACACAGTGTACACAGAGGATTACAAGAACAAAGAAGAGTGTTCTGTCAGGTAAGCATACCGCTGTCAGATCGTCATACGCTTAGCACAAACTCACGTCTATATCTGTTAGACACGTCATTACCATGTAATTTTATTTAATCAGCAACATAGAATAATGGCGTAGATCATCATACACTTTATTAACTCATGGCATCCTGACTTAGCTGTTAAGTAGGTTAATGAGTTTTACACAGGAGTGTGTTGTAGTTGACTGCAGCTGTAGCCACTCCTTGCTTTAAATACATGTTGAAACCACGACAACGCATGTAAATCCATATAGTTATCATGGAAAACAATTTAATGACTTATTTTCGTCATAACTTGCGTATGATGACCTGACAACTCCTCTGATGGTCGGACTTATTAATGCGCATACGCAGGCATGGTACTCACTGCACATATGCTATTCTGACAGTGTATGGTAATCTGATGGAATGGCTGTCAGCGATACTCCAGTCCTATCTAATAAGTAAAGAGACGAGCAGATGAATCGTACTGTTCCTGATTGCATCACTATATTGCAGACTTTTGGACACAGTGATTGGAAACCTGAACGAACCTGAAAGCGTTCCAGCTGTAGAGCCCATGTTTACTCCTTTGGCTCTGATTCTAGAAGCCAGTTGTGGTTTTCTCTTAACTCAGACATCTTATTGAGTTTTTCTTTTGTACCCTCTGCTGTTCCATGGTCTTTATAAAAGGCATTTCTCAATATATTACTCACAGATTCTTATTGATTTTCTTGAGACACATTGGAAAACAATCTCTTCTATTGAGGACCGAAGTTTGACGTGAATAGACAATGTCTATCTTTGTTTCCTGGCACAACCCCAACTCCCTGACAGCTCTCCTCCAGTCTCATAACCTTTCACGTAAGTGTTCTGATCAATCATCTCCGGCACCTTGCGTCAGCTCTATGAGATTAGAATTTAAAACCCACCTGTGGCTCCTATTTCCCGGTTTCTGGGTTTTCTTGTCAAAACCTGGTATGAACTGAGATGGGGTGGTCTCCCTGATAATTTCCTATTGTCCTTAGCCAATCCCCCCAAATCCTTAAATTTTGGATTTCCATGTGACAGACAACTTGACACTTGCCCGCCTAAGTCTCAGAAGGCCCTTCTTAAGCTCAACAAAGATTTCCTAGAAGTCTTTCTGCACCAGTAATATCTACCAACCTGACTAATTTAGTGCTTTTATATGACAAATGATGTATATTAAATGTCTCCTGTCTTTGGAAACCATTAGTAGTTCCAGTTTTGTCATGAAGTAAGCTGAATCCTTCCTAATAAACAGCTCAAATCAGCTATCTGAAAAATTGTAGGACTTTAAGAATATTGAACAGTTATGAAAAACATCTGACTGAAACAAATCCATTGTTTGAGGTTATTCTGCCAATGAGCTCAACAGGAGTGGTATGAAGTCCTTCCAAAGCTGAACATTTAATATTATTTTAATTTGTTGTACTTCAACCAAGTTTGACACTTGATGCTTTGGATATAACCTCAGTTTAACTAGCTGGTTCATCTGGTTTCTGGTTCTGTGTATGTTTCTACAACCATTAACTTCTAACTTTGATTCTTAATCAGGAGTTAAATGTCTAAATATATTGATTTTATTTTTCTTTGAACAGAAATGTCTAATAATAATTTTAAATGGATTAACATTTTACTTTATTAATTTTTTAATTGATGCTGAATTAAGCCTGAAGACCAACCATACAGGCTTGAATCCCTGACCAAAGCAATCCTGGATTCCAGATGAACTAAATGTTTGCAATTTCTTCCAATCATTGGAAACTTGGGACTTATCTTGGACGTTTGGAAAAATGACTTAACATGTTTACTGAATGGATTTGGACAATCCCACGTTGAGACCATTCTTTGCAAGCTCTTGAGACTTAGAATAATGCAAATTCTTTCTGCCTCTGCATGAGTATAGTCATCCATTACCTCCTGCTAATCTGGACCCGGGTAAACTGGGATGCCCAGGCTTGTCTCTCCAAGCCACCTGGGCCAGCCCCTTGGGGGAATCCCAGGGAATTCCCATTTCAGCCAACAATACAATCCCTAAAGCTGTCCCAGGTCTTCCTCTGGGTGTCCTGCCAGTGGGACATACCTGGAACCCCTCACAAGGAGGAATCCCAACCTGAGTAACCACATCTGTCTCTTCGTGATAAAGAAACAGAAAATGTACTCTGACCAAATGTCTCACCCTGACAATAAAGGCGATCCCAGAGACCCTGAGAGGAAACTCTTTTTGTCCTCTTCGTTTGGTCACTACTCAGAGCTTGTGACCATAAGGGTGAAAGATTCATGTTTTTGCTCTGCTCTGGCACTCACATCACTGCAGTCCAGATGAAACACCAATCCACCTCTCGCTCCATTTTTCCTTCGTATTCTGAAATACGTAAACTCCTCCAGTTGGGGCAAGACACTAATGGTGAGTTCACACCAAACACGTTTCGCGCATCTGATTTAAGTTGGAAGTCTATGAAGAAGGACATTGAGGGCCCATCGCAGCGCATTTCCAGCGTCTAGCGTAGCGTGATTTGAAGCATTTGGAGCATTTGACACATCAAGCACATCCAATGCGTCCGATAAACAGGCCGGCAATGGTTAGAGTAATTTTGACGTTCCTGAAAATGCCTCGACTTGATTCCAAATAGACTTTGAATCTAAACCAGACGTACCTGATGTGCGAAACATTAGGTATAGAGCAAAATGTCAAGTGTCTGCATTCAAAGTGCACACATGTCAAAATTGAAGCGCCGGATACGTTTTTGATGTGCGTTATGCACTTGGTGAGAACGCACCATTACTTTTTTTGGCTCACAACCATATAGCCTGACTCTGAGACAGTCAGGTTCAAGTAATTTGTGCTCCAAATCAATGGATCAGCATCACCTGCAAAGGGGAGGCAAACAAAAGCACCTGCAAACCAGCTCATAAGGTCCAGGGCCGTAACACAGGGACTGATGGTCCATTTTATTTTTGTTTTTGGTTGTTTTATTTTGTTTACCAGTTCCAGTATTACGTGTTTTTTTGAAAAATAAAGTGTATTCATTTTGGCAGGATGTGCTTTCATTATTATGTTATTACCATTACATCAGTTTAAAATGATCTTCAAACAATATCATTGTTTGAAGACCAGGCCAGCTCTTTCCTCCCTCCATATTTTACTCACTCTCTGGCCTCTGACTTGGCCGGGAGCACCGGGTCCGGACCCATTGTTCACGAGCAGATGCTGCCAGCCATCAGCACATAAATACAAGTTTCATGCTGTCTCTTCCTTCTAGCCTGACAGGATGGCTTTCCTTTGCTCCTGTTTTGCCAAGCTATAATTCAAGCTGGTGTCCACCAAAGCAAATGTGAGCGCCATGTAAATCAGAGCTGCGGTAGGTAGGTTGCGGTATCCTTCGCATTTTGTGTCTCGTTCCTTAGATTTTCTCTGTTGCAGTTTGAGTATCCCTATCATTTGTCTCCGGCTCTGGCAGAGGCTTGCATGGATCTCAGTAACCAGTGATACATCCTGCTAAGTCTACATTAGTTGCATTTTTATTCTCGCTTCTTTGACGCCCGGTCTCTCCACCCTTGGCACTATTTCCCTTCACAAATAAAATATTAGCTCATACATCACTCCTGCAGATTCCTAGTCCCCATAATCATTTATCAAGCTCTTCTTAGTTTGACCACTCAGTTGTTCTTAAAACTGCTGCTGTTTGGTTGAAGTACAACCCAGTCCACTTAGTTCAACCTCATACATAAGCTCTGAAGTCTTCACTCTCAGGTTTTATCCTTTTAAAGGAAAAATGCACCTGCTCATAAAAAAAAGGTACAAAGGCAATTTTAAGTCCAGTTAATGCAGAAATGTGATGCTTTTATGAGGCAGACAACCTTTGTACCTCTCTGTTTTTTTGGAAATTAATTAAATAGGAGGGAATCGTGGAGTTTGGAGGTTTCACAGGTTTTGTCATAGTACGACCACAAATGTCCGAGTGTTGCATTTTAGTCTAAGTTTATAAAAAGAAAACTTGTTAGAGGCCGCAGAAGCTCTTGCCACTTGGATCAAGGAACACCATTATGACAATGACCTTAGAGTGTTTATGAACATAACATGTTCATGTCTTAAAATCCTGACCAAAATCCAAAAATTCCCATAAACTCACTCCATCCCATATGAATTCTTTCAGTTAGTTCCAATCCTTAATAGTGCAGCATTTCAACATATTTTTGACAGTTTAATTTTCCCCCAACTTTGTGAGAGCAGATTGTGGATGACCACTTCCTGTTCCAAGATGGGTCACCTGACACTATATATTTAGAAAGAAGAGTTCTCATCCTACATCAACGTCTGACCTCACAAATGTACTTTTTGAAGAATTCCATGGACACTTCCTCTAAACATGGAAAGCCAGAAGAGCTGAAGATGTGTGGTCTCTGCAGTGTTAAACCTTTAAGAACTCTGAACGTTGGTTTTGATTAATAAGATGCGAGTCGATTGATTCATCTCCATCAGATGGTACATGGCCAAACAAAAGCCTGACCACAGCTGGAAGAGGCATGTCCTAACCTTCAGGTCTCAGTTCTATATCTTAGAATGACGTCAAATTAGATAAAAATTGTGTACTAAACAAATGTCTGACACTTTATTTTAAAAATACAGAACAATTCCCCCTGAGGAGCCAACTTCTCTCAAAGCCTGCTGCTGTCTGGGGGTAAAAGAAGATAAAAGGACAGTTTTCTGATGAAGTTCTGTTGAAGTTATGTAAATCGAACCTGACTGGTTCGATTTACATAAGCCACCGAGTCAAAGCTGGTTCTCCACATGTTCCTGTCTTCTTACACGTCCCCTTAGAAAATTATTCAAAACCCAAGAAAAGCTGGAATGGCAACATGCATTTTTCAATAACAATAATAATAATAATAATATTGAAATCTAGATTTACTCTATAAATCTAGAATAAATGTTTTACTATTTTCTTCTGAATTTAGAGGTTGGCATCACTAATATCCACCATCTGTCTAGTTCAAGCAAAAACAACAAAATAAGAAAATCCTTAAATATATATTTTTAAAATAGAGTAATCTATTACAATAGTAGTATTTTTTTTTAGTTTTCTTAGCTCTAGTTAACATGGTAGTTTTAAAATAATTATTATTTTTGTTATGTTTGTCTTTCTGAATAAGAAAATGGATGTTGGAGCATTTATATTTAGCAAATTTCATTCTTGTTTTTTTCATTTGGAGCAAAAATAACTGAAGGGCAAAATATAAGACTCTTTTACAGTTTTTGAAAAAAAAAATACAAAAGAAAATAGTTTATTTTATCAAGTAAAATTTTATATGAATTGTTGATTTCCAGTTGTACTGATTCAATTTTTTTTTCCATAAAAGGATTTTCTTCTTAAAACTGACAGTTCTTCTAACTACAATTCATAAAAACACCAGCACCAGTGCAGGCATGCTCAGTGACGATGTCTGGATGGAAACGGGAAAAGAGCTGCAAGCCCTGAGGGAGAAAACTAGAAATTCCAGGAATACAAACTGAAACAGCAAATAAAAAGATGAAAGAATGCTAGCAAATGTAACATATCTGTGTAACCAGTATACTAGATATCTAAATAGGAAAAATAAATCTTGACTAACTAGGTCAATGGGCTAGTTCTCAGAAGTTAGGATACGACTCATGAAGGAGTAGACAGACTAGAAGTTTGCAGATGCGAGTGCCTTGTATTCACAGTGCATCATTATATACATATATACATTAAAATAAGGGAAAAAAACATTCAAATGGCCATATTAAGATGAAAGAAAATACACAAAAACAATTAAATTAACAAATCAAAAGAAATCAAATCAGTTCCAAAGTTCCAGTAACAAGCCATACCATTCAGTTCATAAACCCGCCCTGAACTAGGGTGGTTCGGTGTGTTCTCCAGGTGAGTTGTTGAGAGCACTTGCTACAGTTCATATGTTCATTTGGCTGACAAAAGTCAGATCAGAGTGGGAACAGTTTTGTTCATGGGCTGCAGGAAGGAACATTTCCCACCAGCCTGGTGGGGAAACCAAATCTGTTGACACCACAGGTGAAATCCTTTTAGGCTCTTAGACCTGAATCTTCAGCTCGCCATCCAACCTGGCCTGTACAATAAAGCAGGACCAGTCTCAAATATATATGTATTTATATATATTCATATATATAAATACATTATATATAGAATTTTACGCTGAACCGACCTGCAGCTCTGCTCTCCCAAACTTGTTCTAATCGCCATGCTTTTCACTCCAGCTAATATACCCAGCAAATGAGCCGACGGGGGTACATGTGACTCAGATGCTCAACAATGATTGGCTGCTTATTAAATCACGCGAGAATTGCAGTTATATTTATCAAACTATTGCAAGATTTTGGAAGGCACAGGGGATAAATAGTAGCGAACCAGGAAATGGAACGCAACATTTACACTCGGGTTACCAAACATCAGCAAGCTGAGAAAAAAAATCTTCCAAAACTGGTAAAAATGAATCATACCGGCTTTAATCGATGTCATTTCAGATTGACAAAGCTGACACCTCGACCTCCAGAGGTTCTTCCTCATTGCTGCAAACAACAGCATGAATGGAACAAAAATAGATGAAACGTGGTTATGATTGTAGTTGTGACTGAGTCTGTTTGCTGGAAGTCTCTCCACGTGAACATGCCATTGCATGTTGCTGCTTGTCGCAGCATGTGAGTCCTGCTGATCTGATTTGGGCCTATCAACCAACACTCCTAGATAACGAGCAGATTTCCTTCTCAAATCTCTGTGACCCCGACCTCATTTGTCTGAACATTAGACAAACCATCCTCCATCCTTTCACTTCACCCCAAATATTTCCAGTTCTGCAATTTAAAATATGATTAAGTTGGGTCACCCCAAGATCATTAATCTTCCTAAAAGGTAGAGTCTCTGAGAACAGTTCTTCAAAATATAGTCAGTGTTTTCAGCACAGTTGAGCTGACTGTACAGGAACGACCCAAGGTATTTAAAATTTGTAATAGTTTCAACAGGTTGGCCACAAAGAGAAACTGGAACCACGTTAAGGTCTTGTTTAGTTCATTTAATTAGCTCTACATTCTTAAGAGAATGAAAAATTAATAACAAATAATAAAGACTTTGCGGTATTCTGATTTAGTATTGTAATTACCGAATTTTCCGCACTATAAGGCACACCTAAAAACCTTAAATTTCCTCAAAAGCCGACAGTGCGCCTTATAACTCAGTGCGCCTTATATATGGACCAATATTGAGCCACAACAGGTCTAGCAACTACCGTAAGCAGCTGCCGACTTCATTTTCCCTGTAGAAG
>CAEGAF010129783.1:0-22274 GCA_903067075.1 Micropoecilia bifurca
TGTGTGTGTGTGTGTGTGTGTGTGTGTGTGTGTGTGTGTGTGTGTGTGTGTGTGTGTGTGTGTGTGTGTGTGCGTGTGTGCATGCTCGGCCTTGGTGACCCACAGTTTTATTGCTCTTGTGAAGAGAATTAGCTTCATCTCTCTTCAGGCCACTGTTCAGACAAGCCATCATCAGTAGGATTAACAGCGCTGCCTCAAGAGACTTCCTCGTGCTCTCATTTTATGTGTTCATGCGACTGTCTCTTTGCTGTTGCACTTCCATACAAGTGAGAGGGAGTTTATCTAGCACCGTTTCAGCCTCGCACTTGGAGCAGCGATCCCACAGCATAGCCAACCTGGCCAGAATATCCACGAGAGCCACTCATCTTGTTAAGTCATTGACCCTGAAAGGAATCCGTAGCCTCTTTGAACATGTTCAAAATGAAAGACAAGTGAATGTAAGTACGCTCCTCTCACTTAAGTAGATCTTTCGAGCAGAAGTACAAGTACCAAAGGGATACAAAACATCATCAGTGTGTCACTTTCGAATTTACATCTCCCTAAATAAATTAAGAAAAATAAGACATACAAAAACCGTCTTGCACATTCTACACAATGGCTATTTAGATGCAGAGTTTTTCCCTAGCATGTCAGGAAACTTTTTCCCCCTCATTGCAAGTCCAGATTTATGTGATATGTCATATGTCAAAGACTTTGTATTGGTGTATATTTGTTTTCTGTACTCTAAGGCTCGCATCTTTAATTTTAGTTTCTCTTTGCAGACCTTTGCCTCTTATCTGACACTTTAGTTTTTATGTTCTCTGTATTTCATGCACTTCTTTCTTTTGCTTTGCATTCCTCTTTAAGGGTTTCATTGTCACTGTTCGATTTGGGATTTTGGGTGATTCTTGCTTTGCTTAGTTTCATGATTGCTTAGTTTGTGCTTTCTGCTTCTTGTCAATCATTCAGTCCATTAGATTCTCCCAGGTTTCGCAACCTTCTTGTCATCCACTCAGCCGGTCTCCCTTTCTGTCAGTCCACCTGTTTCTATTTCCAGTGATCACCTCTCTCTCTTTCTGTGTATCCCTGCTTTCCCATATTGGTGTCCTTCATTCACCCACATGATATAAACCTTCACGTATTAGGTAACACAAAAACGTTTTACATTTCTAAACTATATTGCACAAAGCAGACACTGTCATTAAAGCACAAAGCAAAGAAAAACAAAAAACATTACTGCTGTTTAAACATGAGACAACTTTTAGATTTTGTTAAAGAAATGACCTCAGCCTTGGCAAGTTCTGATGATTTGCATCATATTTTTCCTAACTCTTTGAAGTTTCCTCACCAACATCACAAGCCTCTTTACAGCAAGAGCCATGAAAAACAACCGAAGCACCAGCATGGCCGTGGAAATAAACATAAAAAACTGTTCTGCTGAGGATAAATAGAGAGTAGGAGAGAGAGCATGGGAAGAACATACTGTAACGTAAATAAATTCTAGCCGCCTTCACAGTCCTAAGAAAGTTGACTAAGAATATGTGAAACAGACACATATATAGCACAAATGATAAATAGTTGAATACTGTTCTGTATATTGTTTATTTGTTTTATTAGACAAAGAAACTTTCTCCTGGTGTCTTTTTCTTGCGCACCAGTTCCTTGGCTTGTCTTTCGGCATGCTCCATTTTTGTTTTAACTGATAACATGCTGATCACTGAGCACAACTGTTTCTTGATTTGCTTACAGCATGTATAGTTTGCAAAACGTCAAACTTTGCATTATTATTGATCACATTTCTCATTTTCTTTTACTTTGTTTACAAAGCTTCAGTGACAGGGAACTGGCTTTTTAGGCTACAGCTATTCTGGATGATGTTATGATCCATAGGAACCATTTTGCACATCTGCAGCAGGTGGCTGTAAAGTAATTGTAAAAACAATTCAGGCTAATCTCTAAAACCCAAGATGAAAAATGCATGTCAGGTAGGTGCAAGAAAAAGTGGGGTGAAATCACACATCCTTTTTATGAAGGCAGCAGCCAAAATTATGCTTTAGATCTGGTCTAATAGAGCAAGAATAGCTAGCTGTATAGCTGTGGCCCTCTGCTTCACTCTCTGAAATTCTCTCTTACTCCCGTCTGGTCTTCTAACGTGTAAAATTGAAGGCCAGGACTGCATTGTCCCAAAAGGTCGAGGTAATCTACTGCTTTGTCTCACACATCTACTGGAAATGGTCCAAACAAAAGGTCCAAACAAAGCTGCGCCGAATGAAGAGTGCTTGGACACCGAGGTGGCGGGATGTAGATGATTCTCAGCTGCAGAGGAAGAGGTTTATTAATGTGGTTCAGGGACAAGTGCCAGGTAGTACTGATTGGCACAACTGTGGAGCATTACTAATCAGTCTCCCTCTCTCATTATAGGGAATGTTGTAGCCAAAAATTAAGAAACACCAGTCTCACAAAGAGTTGCCACCATATGGTGGCCACAAACTATGAACTGTTCTCAGCTCCCTAAAATAAATAATAATAATAATAATAATAAAACATATATCTAGTTTTTGGGGGGAGGAAAGCAACTTTATTGCTCTGTTATAATCCTGATTGGGAAAACTGGGAGATTTCCTGGTGGGCCGGTCTGACATTTAGGGAGAGGTTGTCTTTGTATTTAACCTGATGTAACAGAGTCAATGCTCATTGTCATTGTTTAAAAGAAGGAAAGTAGAACATATTTAATCTATAAACATTTATTTATGGAAAAAGCATGTGTTGAATATGGTTTGGCATGTGCACTCATGTTGAAATCTACACTGTAATGCAAAACCGCACTGTATTACAAAAAGAGGACTATTGTAGATTTTACATGTACTATTTTAAAAGATATCAATAATAATAGATTGTTACCTAGCATGGGCTGGTCTGAGGCAAGAAGCTCCATCACGTAACTTTCCAATTAAATGGATTTAGTGGTTTTGTGGTTGTAAAGTTAATAACATTGAAAAAAATTTAATCCATGTACATTTTAATGGTACTGCTCCTCTGAGTAAACTTTGTGATGCTGCAGTGATTAAGTAAAGCATTTAAGCTCACAAATTAGCAGATTTTTTTTCTTGTCTGATGGAAAGAACATAAAAAAATAAGAAACACTTGATAAATTGCCTGTTACTTCCAATGCCTTATCAAAGTTTTCTCTATTTTGTAGCAAAAAACAGCAAAAATCGACTATTCCAGAGCCAAAATGACACACTTGACCACTTTCAGATCTTGGGTGTCTGTGATAGGGGGGAAGATGAGAGGAGGCAGGAGGAAGGGGGACGGTGGGGCATCAGGTGGAATGGGAGCCACGAATTGTGCCAGTTTAAGTCTCCTGTGTGGTTTGGTTTGTTCTGCCAACACAAACAACTCATGAGTGGAGAAGGAGAGAGGAAAAAGAGTGGAAAGAGAGATGAGAGCACAGCAGCACTGATGGGTGAAGATGTTAGGGGGGAGAGATGAAATCAGTCTGGCACAGAGTTCAGATGAAGATCCGAAGAGAGAGGCCCCTGCCAAGATGGCTCTGAGTGGCTTCTTTTGGTGTGTAGGTGCGTCCTTGTGTCTTTGAGAAGAAGAAAAAAAAGTAGGCATCTCTTCAAGGGAGGAAACTTGCAAGGTAAAATGTGTGATTCGTGTACACAAAGTGGTAGAACACACTCACATTCGTGCAAGTCTACCTAGTGCAATTAAATATAATGTGTTTAACATCCATCCATCCTTTCGTCCATCCATTGTTAAAAATAACCAGCTTTATAAAAGCCTAGACAGCGTGTTTGTCTGTTCTTTATAACCTTAACTCTCTGCATCTATCCTAATCCCTTTCTGCTTCACCACCAAATCCCCCCACAAACATGGATAATGTTTATAGGAGAGGAGAAAGCAGCCATGACAGATTGATAAGGCCTGGGGTTGTGTTCCTCCTCTGTCCTCAGGGACAACCACACAGCAGCACTTGTTGTGATCTATTTGTTACTTTAGTAATATACAAAAATGTGCATACACACCCACCTACCCACCCACAGACACACTCAGTTATTTATCTCCTCTCTTATCCAGGAGGTTAATGTCCACATCTTCATCATGTCTGCTCTGCTTTGTTGAAACTCCCACAACTACAGACAGATTGAGCTGCAGAGAGAAGACACAGAGGGGAACAGATGCAGTAGGACAGATATAGGGGGTTAAGAGATAGGAATAATGACAGTAAGAAAAACAGACCCAGTAATGCTGGAAAATGAGAGATTTTGCTGTGTGAATGAAAAGGGGCCTTATAGTTTCGTTCTGACATAAACATCCATCTTCAGTGAGCAATCTGATGCAAAAGTGGTAGGCAGAAAACTCACATTTGAGGGATTTTTTTCCTGATAAACTGAAATATCAGCTTGTCACAGTCAATTTCTATCTTTTTGCCTGACATTGCCTCCACTCTATCCCACTTTGATGATTGAGGGGATTCAAATTTCCTATATCAAGCACTTGAGAGTCACCCACAGTTTGAGAACAAATCGATTTTTGCTGAGTGGGCACTGGTTGGTCCTGTTTTTGGTTTATTTATTTTTTGGCCATCCACAAGTCGTGTCAGGGGACATTAGTTGGTCCCTATCCATGATGAAGAATTCTAACAATATCCTCTGTGGGCCCCTACTTTGGGACAGTAGGCAGAAAATAACACTGCTTTTGAAATTCAATGAACTGGACATCGTAAGAGTTAGACAGTTCGCTTTGGAAAAAATGCTGCTGAAACAAAAGGTATGGTGCTTGTGTGTATTGAATGGTATAATAATTGTTATATTATTAATGGTCATTATGTAAAAATACCAACTTGACATAATTAGGTCATTTCATGTATACCAATTGAAGGCAACATAATCAGTTACGTAACTGTGTTATAAAAATGCTGGATATATCAAAAATAACCTAAAAGAAATTTGCTTCACAATTTAACGTCTTCAAATTGGCCTTTAAGAAGCTCCTGCTCTTTCCGACACTGAGCCTTCAGCATGTGCATTAACACATTAACAACAACTGCTGCACGGAGAAGTAGCTCATTTGATGACATCAGCAGATACGCAGTTCCCCCAGGTGTTTGCTAATTGCTACTGGCACTAGTCTTAAGGAGTCCAGTGGAGGAGCTGCGTGGCTCTGTGCTTTCGACTTGCAGCTTTGAGGAGGCGCTCCGTGGAAAACGCAGTGCTTAGTGAGAGCAAGCTTTTTCTGCACCCCTGAATGGCTGCCACTGGAGATTAAAGGATTTCTCAAACATGCATGAAAGTATCAAAGTAACACTCCAGGTATGTTTGTGATGAAGGAATGAAATTATAACATGATGTAATGCTCAAGAAAGAAAGTTTTCCAGTAATTTCTGTGATTTATGTTTTTTTTATCTCTGTATTTTTTATGGTGCAGTGTGTATATTGAGAGCTAATAAGTAGTAGCTAGATTTAGTCCTCATACTTTCACTGTATTTTGCAGATGTACTCACACTGGCCATACAAAGCCAGGTCTCCATGGCTAAATGACTACATTTAAAGTGCCCTATAGTAGATGAAAAGCAATATATGTTTTGGTAATATATGCATTGATACTACAGCATCACAAATCTATTGCCTCTTGAAGCAACATGGCGTGAGTTTACTCAGTACAGGAAATCACCATTAGAAAAGGGGGAAAAAAGTGTCCATTTGTTTTATTACCTAATCTATCCTATGAACCAACACAGTGACTGTTCCACATTTTCCTAATCGTCAGTCGTGTTCAAACATGTTCTGTCAAGATATTGTTCCCTGTTTTGGTATCCTGTCATCCTCCTTCCTCAGCTGCCCCAGTTTATGTGCCATCACAGCTGTAACACTTAATCACTTAACTAAGACCTGTCATTCATTGTCTGATTCTTCTGTTATGGTCTCAGAGTCAAGTTGGCTGTTCTTTCCCTGTGTTGGCTTCACATTTTCTCATCAGTCTGAATATTAAATTTACCCTATTGTCATCTTGCCTCCTGCCTGCATTTGGGTCCCCACCTCAATGAATCTGGATAAAGTGCAAATGCTTCATCAAAGGACTGTAGGGTAGATGGCTGCTGACGATGATCTTCAGCTATTGTTGTGCTTTGAGCATTGATCCTTAGGCTACACGGTGTGAATGTGAATCAATGATCTTCTGCACTTTACGATCTAAGGAGAACAGTTAACCGTATCATTAAAAAAAGGTAAAAGTATATCTCATAGATTCAGGCTTTTACTTCGATAGAAACCGACCATCGGGAGAAATAAAATGGGCTTAGCTTAGTCACACACAGATGCCCCTTTTTGGACACACACACATTTTCTATCGTGGCATGGTTTCACATTAAGCCATGGATCAATTTGTCTATATTTGAGTGACACTGGTTTTTGTTCTTTGTTGCCCTCCTTTGTCTGGGTTTCTATTTGTTGTGAAGAGATCCCCGTCTCTCCACTCTCCACAGGCTGGTCCCTGTTAGCGTCCTATCCTCTCCAAATCTCTGGTTTTATAGAGAGGCTGCAGGGAGGCACATTAGCTATGCCCTAGGTTGTCTCCCGAGAGCTACAGATAATGCAGTGAGTGTTTGTGTGGGAGAGAAACTGAAAGCATTTGTACACCTCTCTCTTTCTCCCCCTTCATTTCTTTATCTTGAGGACTCCATGTGTCTCTGTTTATTCTCCTCTTTTCATCTTTTAATACAGCTTGGTGACTTTGCCTGGATCCCTTGTCACTTTCTTTGTCTCAATCCTTCTCTTCTCCTCAACCACCTATCCATCAAATTAGTTTGAGAACCACTGCTCATTCCTGGCCCTGCCATAACTTCCCCTCCATCCCTATGCCTCCAACATATGTAGGTCTCTTTCTCCCTCTATTTTGAGCTCCTCACTTTCTCCTTGCTCTCTTATATCGCTCAGTCTCAGGGGTCTGCTCTTTATCGCTCTACCTAATATCTCTATCTACCTTCCTTTCGCACGGCTGGATCTCTTGCTTTACCAGGCTCCTCTTTTCCTCCCTCTCTCATATCAGCCTTCCACACATTTTTCTTGCATTCTTCTATGGCTCGGTCTCAGTGGCCTTTCTCTCTCTCTTTGCACCATATCGGACCATCTATCTCATGTCTCCATGACTCTTTCCTGGCATCTAATCTCTTTATGTTCTCATTAGTCCAGACTATAATCTGCGCTTTCATGTATGTTAAATGTAAACTCCCTTGCTCTGATCTCTATCTGAAGCTGTATTTGAAATGTACTGCGTTTCCCATGCATTTATTTTGGTTTGATCTGAAAGGGGATGCTATGCATACCAAGATGTGAAACGGTGATGATCGCTGAGTTTTTGTAATTTGTAATTAGTGGCTAAGTAAGTGTGGGTAAAATGGTTATTTGAAAATGAAAAGTGAAAAAATGAGCAATAATTTTTAGGTACAGCAGTACTACCAAAATTGATAATAATGGATATATTCCAATATTTCATTAGTATTTGGATAATTGACTTAAAGTGTATGAACTTCAGTGTCCTTCCACAAGTTTCTCATTATAGCTTGCTGAAATTTTGGCCCATCACAGAACAGATGTCAGTCACGTTTGAAGGCCACTTTACCTTCAAACCTTTTCTACTTCGCTTACAAACTCCCTAAAAGTCTGATATTAGAGTTAATGTTTAAAGGAGATCTACTTTGCTTCCTTTTAAACAATTAGGATAGGTCTATGGACTATAAAAAAACGTGTTCAATACAGTTATCTCTTAAAAGAATTCTCATATAATTAAATCTCACCCGTTGAATTCTGCCTATTTTGCAGCTAAACTATTGATGGTCAAACCCATATCCAATGTGTAGACCTGCACTTTACACATGTGAAAATACCTGCAAAACCGATGTGCAGTTTAACAACTGTATCTCCACCTTTAAAGGACCAAAAGAAACCAAAAACATAAGATAAAGTGTATGAACACATGGTTCATTGCAACTAAGAACAAAATATGTATCTTTTCCAGCAGCCATTGCAGAATGCAAAAGTGGAAGTAAAGAAAATAATAAAAAATGTGGAAAAAGTGAATCTTACATAGATGCAACAAAATACCAATATCAATCCAGTTGAACCTTAATTCACACTTAGATGTCAAACAAAGAAAAATATCAAGGCGATGATAATAAAAAACAAATTCTATAAAATAAAACATTTAAAACCAACAAACTTGGTTCCGTACATTGATGTAAAGTGAAACACCTGAAACTGCATTCTAATTTTAAATTGTAACCATCTTTATTAACTATTAAACGTAAAGCTGGGCCGGGCATGGAGGTGGTGAAGCAGTAAAGTGATGTATTCATTACTACATAAGACTAGCTGTAGTCTTAGATGTTGATTATGATAATATTGTTGCAATATTGTTACACAGTACAGAAATAACTGTTGTCTTTTCATGGTTTTAAAGGCCACATTTTACTGCAGTAAAGTGGCGTTATTTTGTTTACTTGTGGGACTTTTCCAGCAGCTTTTTATGTACATTTTCCACTATTATATCCACATTACTGCTAAATAATTATAAACAAATCTGGTCATGTAAATGTGCTGCAAAACCATTAGCCTGGCAGTGAAACCTTGGCTTTATTATTTTGACCATGGTCTTGTTTTATTAAAAGTAATCACAGGCTACTTCACCCCTGCCTCAAATGAGACCTGATTTTGAATCTGAATCTGAGATCGACAATAAACACATAACATTTTGCCTGATTTCTTAGACAAACAGATGGTGGTTTATGCAGTAGCACATAGGAGGAGAAAAACTGCAGCTATTTTTACACCTGAATACTTTCCAACTTTCCCTGGTGAGAGTCACTGACGGTAATGCTTGCTATTATTTCTTCAATTAACAATGCCGACTCTGTTACCCTGCAAAGTAAACAAGCTTCGGCTGATCGTCCACTTGCTGCATGCAACATTATGCTCTCGCCACCTTCTGCTCCAATTAGGCTAGCATAGCAGCATGTTATGCATTGATTTTCAACAATCTCCTATCCACCCGTGTTTCTCCCGGTTTTCCTCATCTTCCTTTCCTGAGCAGCCGAGAACTTTGGCCTCTTTGATGTCATGTTAACTTCTTCACTGTAAAAATACTGTGAAATGATGACCGAGGCCGGCTGGATGCCGTGTGCTTAGTGTCAGCTGTGTTCTTGGTGTCACAGCTGGGCTGGCTGCCACCGGGCGCTCGTTAAACCGAGCTGCACACTCAGTGTGCTGCACGGCCAGCAGAAGACTGCATGTTGCTGAAGGAGCATATTTTGAATAATATGCTTCATATAAGTTGTAGTGGGCTTTGGTAATATTACAAAATAATAGCACATAAAGGAGTATTAGTTGTAGGCTGTTAGCATGGGAAAAAAAAAAGAGACGCTCAGTGCGCGCCTATAAATCCACAGCGACCTTAATTTGCCGTTACTGTCTATACTCGAGGATGGCTGTGCTTGTCCATTTGGAAATCCATTTGTTTTAAGATTTAACTTCCTTCCTGATATCTTGAGATGTTGCTTCAATATTTCCTTATATTCATCAGTTTAAGCAGAGAGACCCAAACGTCCCTCTGCCCAGCCATTTGAACCAACTCCTCCGGTTGAAGTCAGCCAGCCGAGAAACATCGTCCCTCCAGCGTGTATTTAGGTGTGGTATAATTTTACTAAAGTTCAGGGTTCATATTCATAATCCATCATTCTGGAAGAGGATAGATCTGGACCAATCAGATCACCTTACGCTCCTTTACCAAGTGTAGCATTTTTCTCCTGCCAGTCTCACTGATTAGTGACCATTTTATGGCTATAAGTCTGTTTTAGTCCCATTCCCTGAGTGTCCTTCACGCAAGTGAAAATGTTTTTTTTTTGTTGCTATTAAACATAACCCAAATATCTACTATTGTTTATCTTCGATTTGATGACACCAAATGTGATCACCTTTCACAGTTATTGCATTTTTTCACGTCCCCGCACTACATTTCTTCATCAAAGATGATCGTTTCCCCACTATTCTCCTAGATTTTAATGATGCGTTTACAAGTTCTCAACTCAATTTCAGAAGTTTCTGCATTCTCCTTCAAAGTTTTCTCTGATTGACGAAGGGCCGTGATTTGATCCTTCACAAATAGACAACAATCCTTTTTCCCCAGACGACAGAAGTCTTTGAACATGGTTGTTAAAAGAAATAAGAAAGTACTAATTGCATCAGCTTAGGTTAATAAACTTGTTGCTGGCTGGAAGACCACTGTCCATGCAGTAGCTATGTAATAAGAAGCTCATACTTGTCTGCTCAATTTAATTCACGTAACAACTTTTTCTTTTTTTCTCTTGCTGAGCAGTGTATATTGACATATTGAGACAGACTTTCTGCTGTAACAAAATCCAAGTCAACTGATTTGAAAGAGGTTCAGAGGTTTTAATAAACCAGCTCCCAACAATTGCGAGAAGTGACTCATGGTTGCTAAATCCATCGAATAAGTGATTGAAACAGAAAGAGCTGGTACTAAGCAAACACAGGCACAGTTTAAAAGTTTGAGTTGGAGAGTTTGGAGCAACATGAATTGGTACTAAATGTCATACATAGTTTTAAAGCACGTCAATTTGCTGCCGTCTGCCTTCTACGTGGGAATATACTGCAAATAGACTGGTGCAAGGTAATGAGATATTTTAACAGCTTCCACCTAATGGGATCCACCTCCCTCACAGTTCAGAGGATGAGACTCCTTTGTTTGCTTCTGCATACCTCCTTTAAAGATCTCTTCACAGGTCACCACTGAGAGTATCATCTGTTAAATGAAAAACACATCGGAAGGAGCAGGGGGGAGGAGAAGGAGCGCTAAGTTCATATCGATAGTTGTGACTCTAATTGGCCTGTCGGGGTGATAAAGAGCAAAATAACTAGCTCACCCAAACTCTTCCTGCACTGCAGAGCAAGAGCATGCACAGAAAAGTCCCCCCACACACAATCTTGCAGTCAGTGTATCTGACTAAAGTGCAAGTTGAAGACTATAAACAACCATAATCATCATTACGGCATGGAAATCTCAATCAGTATTTGTGTGTGTGTGTGTGCGTTTGCGACTATAAGTCACATTTAGTGCTGCGTCACCTTAGGTCAGGGCCGATGGACAGATGCGCCATAAAGAAAATATCTCTGCCAAAATGCACTCGTTTTTCATTCTGGTTTTTAACTCATGCCATCCATCTCCCCGCTCATCTGTCAAGCTCGTCATATAGATGGGGATACAGTGAACAACACTCATAATTACAGAGGAGGATGAGCGGGTCATAAACAACTCCGCAGAGGCGAGGGCAGAGAGAGTGATTGGGAGAGTCAGAGGAAGAGAAAATCGGCGAGAGGTCGGTTTGGAGAGAGCTCAGAAAGTAGAAGGCGACGAGAGAGAAAGACAGGGCAGTCAGCTCTGAAAATGAGCAAGAAGAAGAAAAGACTTGTTATGAGGACTTGTCAGATGAGAAGGAAGAAGTGAGGGATTGGTTGTGACAGAGAGGTTTTGCGGGATTATGGGTGAGAGTGCGAAAACAACAGAGGCCTCACAGACCCTCGGGGATACTGTTATATTTGAAACTGCGGGTGAAGTGGAAAAACTGACAGGTAAGGTGTGGAAATTCGATAGGAAAAAAATAGTTCAAGGCAAATTGTCACTATAATACTTAACTTCAGTTCGTTAAACAGCTACTCCCTAATAAAGCAAGCAAACAGGGCAAAGATAGCATCTGCTGTAATCTCACTTCAGTTCTGACAACGCTTAATGAGGAAAAATATCAAGTGTGAATCTGATAATTATTCAACTTTATCTGCAAGTGACATTTTCATCTTTGCTCCTTCAAGCAAAGAGCTACATCCTTCTGATGACGCACAGAGAAATAAAAGACTTAAGGAAACAAACTGAAGAGACTGTGAATATTGCAGCTTGTGACAGTTTCCCAAAGCTGGTGCTGTCAGAAAAAGCTTCCAGTGAAGAGGTAATGTGGCCTAAGAAAAAAAAAAAACAATAAAAAAAATATATATATCCCTCCAGCCCCATGACAATACGAACATTTAGCTGACATGTTTGCCTTGTAAACAAACACTAAAGAGGATTAGGGTTTTTCAAAGCAAAAAAGGGAAATGGAATTTGTTCTCATTCAGTAAAATAAAACATGACATGATAAGCTGGTGCCTGTTCCTCAGATGTATTTCTCTTTTTATTTTCAGCTAACCTGGCAGAGTTTTGTCAAATTTGGATAGCTGAATAAAATCCCAATGAAGGTTGCATGTGGTTAGAAAATAAAATGATTACACTAATCCTTCCACATCACCACTGAGTACTAGGGTACAGTACTGTATAGAAGCAATAAACTTATCCTCACTTTATACTCTAGACACAATATTACACTCAAATGAAAGGAGGGCATAAATTATGAAGTAAAAGGAAATATTGTTATTTTTTATTTTTTCCAAAATTTTGCCTACTGTGTTATTTAGTCTCAGTATAAATTCAGCTGTTCTGTGGATGGCGTAGAGAAAATGAGCAGACGCAAACTTTACCTCTGCAGATCAGAGGTAAAGTTTTAAAGCTGTTTAAAGCAAGGCTAAGTGAAAAAAAAGAACAAACAAAAACAAAACAATAAAACTCAAAATATGAGTTTTATGCACTAAAAGTGCTCTGTTTAGTGCATCGTTCTGAGTTGAAAAGATTTGGCACAGCTGCAAATCTTCATGAGACGTCTCTTCACCTAGACTTGGATGCCCTGCAAGGAGACCACTAACCGGAGAAGCAGAGAAGCAGCCTTTTGCATAAGGCGTCCCAGGGATTCACAGCTGAGCTCTATTAAAATCAACTGTTAATTGTGAACTCCACATATGGGGCCTTGATGGAAGATTGCCAAGAACAAAGCCACTGTTCAGGTCCTGTTCAAAATCTGCCATGAGCCATGTGATGGATGCAGCAATGAAAGAAAACTTTTGAGACTTGACCACTCCAACATCCAAATTTTGTTGTTTAAGTTGTGAGGCATTAAAGCCTAAGGTCACAAGCTGCTTCTTTGTGATTTCTTGCTACAGAACAGAGTTCATGGTTCCAAGAAGTCATCACAGATTTGAAGCCCCAGATTAATTCCACAACAGAGAAATAATAATCTTCATGGAGGGCAATGATTTTTAGGATAACTTCTTTTTGCTTTGCTTTAAAAAAATTGACATTTGAAACACCCAACTTTGTGGCAAGACGTGACAACTATATTGTTCTCAGATCCTCTGTAGATATGCAAAGCTGAGAGAGGCACACCCAAAAAGACGCGCAGTGATGATGCAGCAATGGGCGGTTCTGACTCAGAGAGGCCGAACACAAACACACACCTTTTCTACTACGGAAGGCACTGCACCAAACAAGCAACAGCAAATACACTTGTATCTTTCGATCAACAACTGGCATGCCCACACCCACTATATTGTTCAAAATTTCCTTTATGCTGCTGCGACACAAGACAACAGAGAAATTCTCTCGTGTGTCTATCAATTGTCAAGGAAGCTCTTTCTGGAAAGCTCTTCTGGATTTTGGCTTTGTGTTACTCATAAAGGGGACATGCATCCTGCTGACAACTGGTTGCTGTGCTCATCATTGCAACAGTTCATTGTCAGGATCATGATGGATTTGAGGCTTTTATCTTTTAAGTCATATTTTTTTGTCATTTTTCTTTCTTCTTTATGGTCAAGCTGTGCTGCAACCCAAACAGCCGCTGCTTCATTTCCATTTCAGCTGTTTGTCTCATCTCAAGAGGCATAATCAAACATTGCTTCGCTCAGATAACATGCAGAGTAAAAAATTATTTAAGGATAAACATAAAACTAGGAAAGTCAAACAAAAAAAAGATATGTCAAAGATCATCAAATAGGGATGATTCCTGTCAGTGTTTGTGTCTCTTTCTCTCACACAGTCTCTGTGGTAATGCAGGGTATGGAGATTCAGCCTTGCTTCTGGTTTATCTTTGGTGATGTACGGGTGTCATTCTCACAGAAAATCACTGACAGCAACAACATGAAAATATTCTGGCCTTGTAAATCTCAAGCATACGTCGCTGATCCGCTGGTTGGGGTTGATGCATATCATATTTGAAAGATTTCATCACTGCATCGGCCTTGCAGAAGTCTTACAAGCATTTATTACAAACCACGACACTAAAAGCGACGGCTTTGGGAAAAGAAAGTTGGGCAGGTTTTTGACAGCTAAGAAATTTCTGAGGAATAAAAGATGTCTTTCAAAGGAGAACAAATAATAACCCTTGACACTCTTTTCACTTTGTGCCTGCTACATTTTTTCCCCCCCTCACGTTTCTTTTTTCACCATGCTCTTTGTTTGCAACTGATTTGCAGGTGAAGATGTTGACCTCAGTACACCGGTCACTAACCCATTGGGTTTTTTGCCAAAGTGCACAAAGCGCGGCCAACCTTCTTTATCTTATTCTACTCCTCTTACACACTCAATCTCTATTTTCAACTTTGTCTGCTTTCAGCTGCCTTTCCTTTCCTCCCCTTTGGTATTCCCCACTCCCCATCCCTCCATTCACTCCTCTTCTCTTCTCTGTCCTGCTGTCTGGAGCTATTGATTTCTCTAAAGGTTGGCTGCAGCCGCCTTGAGTCTACAACTTTTTTTCTTTTTAGATTTAACTTTTAGATTTAACTTTCTCTTTTTATCAAAGATAGATCTTTCCTGCTCTTTACTCCTTGTCATCCAACTCTGGTATGAACAAAATGTACAATGGAAGGGAGACATTTTAAAACTGTGAACGTCAGCATTTCAATGGATGGTGTCTCATCTTCTTTCTACTGACCACAGAGGAGAGTTAATGAGTATCTTACATTACACAAATGAAAACTTACTGAATGTCTGCCAAAACCATCAAAGTAAAACACCCAGGAATTTCAACTCTATTTAATTTCTGATAAAGACGCATTCGTTTCTGAAATTTTGGTGAATGGGATGAGTCAGACTGACCCACTTCAGAGGTGAAGGAAAATGGGGTCTAAAGTTTAGTCATTGTTTCTCGTATTCATTTTTTAATGTTTGTTTTACAAAAGGAAAATGAAAAAAAAAAAAAAATTAAGTAAGCTCTATCCTTCCTGCTGATGCTTGGATGTGCATAGCAACTCAGTGTCGGATTCACTTAAAAGCTTTCCCTGTATATTCTACATGGCTTTGCTGCATTAATCTGCATATTAATAAAGAGAAGACAGGTACTGCTGAAACTGCTGTAATGCCACCTATGTGCAAATTGAAGCTTAAAATACATATGCAATATCACAGTGATCAGCATCTGAAAGAGAAACACTTAGATTATGTTTAATGGTTTGTTGTGATTTGCACCAGACTTTTGGCAGAAGACGGATCCTTTGTTTAGTCTAACGCATACACTTAGCATATCCAGAGACATTTTTCTGTTATTGCCATTGTAATAAAGAACTTCACAAGTGCTGATTCAAACTTTTAGCTTGTAGGTGTGAAGAATCTCTCAGGACACATTTATTTTCTGACAATGTAGAGTTATCACACTGAGGACTTAAAAGTGAAATACATGACTTTTCCTCTACTGCCGCATTTACAATCGTCAGAAAAAGCTCTGAATAAGTGTTCTGGTTCCATGACATTTTGTTGCTAAATAGTTTTCTTCATCACGCTTTTCACATTTTGACAGGTGATCAATGTCACTCAAATTCAGAGACATTTAAGGGAGGTGAGAGGCACCAAAATGTCACGTCAGACCATTCAAAATGGTTAACATCAGCATGTCGCACGTGCTAGATAATGTCATTGTCTTGAACAGGCTGAGAAAAATATGGCCCAGACAATGAACGTTTGAGATTCAGATATGGTTTCCATTTTAAAGTAGATTCGCACCAAAAAGAAATTAGGACTGCAAATATTGGAGACATCGGGAGGATTGCTGTGCATTAATCATCAGATAACAGTTTGGAAATGGTGGCGATAGAAGCAAAATGTCCAACTTCCATGATGTAGTATCATTAAATAACTAAACCAGCTAAATTAAACTAAAACTTCAATCATTTTATGAACTGAATGAAAATGCATCGTCATGTTATCGGACTGCACTTTAGCAGTAGAATAAGCACTGCCCACCTGCCCATCATTCCCTAATAATGTGTCTATTACATGCTGGTAAACATGTTGACCATTTTAGTAATGAGGACATGGCTGACAGGTGAGGCTACACCTGGCTTCAGGAAGCTCATTACAGCCTCTTAATGATGTGCCATGTTCCATAATTAGAGAACTTTTCAGCCCTCTTTCCAATAAATCCTCCTCTGTTGTGCTGCTAGATGTAGCAAGTGAGCTCAGGTTTGACTTGACAGGTTGAATTCACAGAGTATCTGGAAGATCTGAGGAAAACTAACAAAATCTACTACAGGAATCTCTTCTGGATGATGGCATTTGCTCGGTAATAATGAGATATGACAACGAGTTAGGCTAGGAATTAGAAAGTTTGAAAAACTTGAGTGCAGAGAATTTTAATTTTTTTTAAACCAAATGAAATTTGTCTATTTACTTTAGATAAAAAAATAAAGCTAAATAAACAAAATGTTCCACAGTCCATGCAGCCATGAGTATTACTGATAAAGCCTCATAAAATGTTCAGCTCCTCATCTTCACTTTAACATAAAAAAAGATCCTCCTCACTCAGCATTAAAAGTAAAAACTCTAACATTTTTCAAAGATTTTTGTGGCACAAGCAGCTAACAAGGCAGAAAGAAAATGGTAAGACAGACAGTAAAAGTTTTGTGCTAATGTGTGTCAGCTGCAGTGAGTACTAAAAGTCTTAGTGCATGTAGCACATCCTCTACTCACTGGAGAATGGAGCTCTGGGAAGTCCAAACTTTGAATGCTCTCAATTTGCAAGCTAATTTCAAGTAAAGCTCTTACTCATAATCTTTGAAAATCCACAGAAGTACAGGAAATTGACCTGTTGCAAAGCCCAGTGTTAATGGAGGCAATGTGTAACTGTGCTGTTTAAAGATGACGTTGCCTAGCAACCGTCCCTAAATGATAGGTTGTACCTACTAAACATTTTTATTAAAAGCAATTTAACCACTAAAAACGACAATCATCTGCTTTTCTATAGTTCCTGGTCTATACTTGGTACGTATATAGAAAAATGTGTGCACACAGCCTGCGAAGGGGGCTGAGGGATTGAGGGAGTTGGGGATAAGTGTTTCACTATGCTCACCAAAATCAGCTGAATACAATACAGGTTAAGGACTACAGTGTTTACAGAACATCAAAAATATATCTGTAAAATCCTTCAAAGATTGCAGCCTAACATCTGAGATCTGAGACTAGAAGGACGGTCATGACTTCTGCATGTCATAACAAGGATGGATTTGTGAACCCGGTCTCTGACTTAAAATCAAGCACAGACGGAGCTGTGCATTGTCAGGAAGGGCCACGGTTAACAAAAGGGCAGGAAGCTGGACAAGGAGACACAATCGAGTGAAATCCAGGTGGAGGAACACAACAAACAAGCATATAACCTGCATGACCGAGGCACGGTGATAAGAGAACGGTGAGCTTGGTTCCAGGAAACCATTTCTAGGATGCAATATTCTCACAGACTCAGGAGAGAAGATATGAACCAGGAGAGCAAAACAATATGATTTACGAGGACCTACCTGTGTTGTGGTGTCACATGCCTTACATGACAGGTGCTAATGATTAATAAAAATCTCTGAGATGAGTAGGAGATAAAATACTGCGTACATGTTTGTGTAATCTTCAAATGAAACCAGCCAGGTCTTTATTTTCTTTGAAGCAGGAGTCAGGTATTTTAACCATGCTCTACACTTATGAACCACTCTGACTTGATTGAATTGAATGTGTGGAAAGAGGAACATACGCGACAGAAACCCAGACCCAGAACCTGCAGGGTTAAACAGAAAATTTAGCTTCAGTCTTTTCTCCAGCTGTTATTTATCCTTACAAGTCCAGTCAACCGTGTTAACACCAGCACTGACATTTTGAAGCTATTAGGTAGGTGGACATTTTTATTTGATAATAAAGGCCCACACAAGCAACTCCCTTCTGGTTTTTGGAAGCTGCATCACCATAGCTCAGACCGTTCACATGTGCCCTTATGAGGTGCCTCATTTATTCAGACGAGATTTTCTGTTTTGACACTTTACAGGACTTACTGTGAGAAACATGAACACAACAACTGATTAACAAGGCCCGAGTAACAAAGTCTATAATTTAGGCCTTGCTTACGGTGAAAGAAAAGCAAGTAAAAGCAAAGTAAAAGCTTGCTTACAGTGATGAGTTTGGGTGGTTTTAAATTACATCAGCCAAGCTTTGAGCTCTTTTGGGATATATTGTGGTGTTTTTGATCTAGAAAGGCTCTGTGGCGACTGTTGCTCTGTGGATAGAGTAGTCGTCTTGTGATCGGAAAGTTGCTGGTTCGATTCCAACTTCCTCCTGCCACATGTCGATGTGCCTCTGGGCAAGGCACCTAACCCCAAATTGCCTACCGAGCTGCGTATCGGTGTATAAATGTGTGACCTGGGATACATGGGAGAGATCCTAGATGGCGTTGGTGTGGATGGCTGCTCGTCTGTCTCTCTCATGTTTGAGTGTGGTGTGCTGTGTGTGGGCAACTGTGGCTCTGTGGATAGAGTAGTCGTCTTGTGATCGGAAAGTTGCTGGTTCGATTCCAACTGCCACATGTCAATGTACCCCTGGGCAGGGCACCCAACCCCAAATTGCCTACCGAGCTGCATATTGGTGTGTGAACGTTTGTGAGTGCGAATGGGTGAATGTGGCTCTAGTGTAAAGCGCTTTGAGTCATCAAAAATGATTAGATAAAGCGCTATGTGAGTTCTGTCCATTTACCATTTAGTTACACAAAGTTTTAGTTTAAATAATCAAAATTGAACTTGATTTTTTTATTGCCGTCACATCTGAGTGCTTTTCATGTGAAAGTTTACCTAAATTTTTAAATGCCTTGAACACGACAAGTACTCATTGCAGTTCACAAAGGCTTCGGTATAAGCTCTGATTGTGCTTGTCTGAGAGACAGGTGCTACGCAAGTTAATGAAGGCCAGCGCTGAAGTTCGAGCATCCTGTCTCACAGCAGAACAGAGAAGAGTAAATGATGAATGTGTTTCAATCATTTTGAGACAAGCCTTCATCATTTATTGGAGCTGTCGGACAGTTATCAGGGCTTACGGAAGGCATTTGGAGAGAAGGGCCTCATCTATAATTGAATATTGAGTTCAAAAATGTCACCTAAATCCGCCCGTCTAAATTTCAAGGGGGGGATATCCCCACCGGCACACACCACAGAGGCAACTGACAGCCCTCATCAATCTAAAGTTCAACGTTTGTGTCAATAGACACAATCACCAAAAGGAAGTTGTTCATTTTTAACAAGGGGCAGCTTCTTTACGAGGCAGCGCTGCAGGTGTCTAACAAAACATCACTCTTTAAAAGTATTTGGATTCCTGCTTTACTAATTTGGAAGCGACTTCAATAGAAATAAGTCTGCACATGCTCTGTTTGATCGCGCCCCACTTTAAACTTGCTTCAGAATCTCTCAGAGACTGCTGCCATTATTTGATAGCTACTTTTGAAAGCAGAAACAAAGACTTTAACCTTTGGGTTTTGCCAGCTGGGCAACCTTTATATGTGCCGCAGGACAAGGCTGGCAATTTTACAAAGAAAACTCAGCCTTATCAAAAAATGAAAGACATCAAAACGCAACAACAGATAAGGCTAATCCTTTAACTTTGTCACACATGCTTGCCGTCCTTTCACAAAATCCACAGTGGATTCACCATCTTGTAAATGTCTTCACCTTAAACTATGTACATCCCAGGTCCAAGTCTTCTGCTGTGGATTTTGAGTGAGGAAAACAGACCTCTAATCTATTCTGCCGTAATCACGCTTTGACCTGGTTAATGGAGGCAGCATACCCCAGGGCAAGATGTAATCAGAAAGACAGTTAATAAAATGAACAAGTCTGCTTTACTGATCTTACTAATGTCCCTGACCCTCCCCGAGGGACAACATCTACACACACAAAAGCTGATACTTGCACACGCATGTGTCTACACGCTGCTCATGCCTCACAGAAAGTTGGCACTATCATAACACAAGCGAACCGTTTAGTGTTAACACAAACATAACAAGAACAAGAAAAATCGCAAACAATTCCACGACATGAATTTCATCGGTGCCCTTTAAAATGCCTTATCTATTAGCGCTAAACCTCATTGACTTTTAGCATTTCAAAGCAACATCTGTCTATGTGTGCGTGTGTGCACTTTGCTTACAGCTGGAGGGGGATTGTCACTGCCTGGGGGTCATGCATATCAAATCCATAGAGCTGCATCGTGACTCCATAAACAGCTGCCAGCCACGCGCTGCAATGACTGACAGAGTAAATAGGAATGTCAGAAAATATAGGATTACCATTTGCAAGAACAGAATTAGGCAGTAGATGTGTGTACTTGCTTAACTATTTCTCGTAGGACCCTTTGCTGGGATATTTACTAACCTTCTGAAGGCCAATGGCTCTTATGGGGACCAAAGCCAGGACTTAATATGGTAGACCCAGGGGTGAAAGTAATGGGGTATGGCAGGGTACTGCGTACCCCTAAAAGATTTAGTGGGGGTACGCAGTACCTGCAAGAGAGGGGAGCAGCTGTCTGCTGTAAAGAGTCAGTGGGTTCACTGTGCAGCCATGAGTTCACCCACTAATTAGCCGTGACTGATTAGTTTTTCAAGAACAATCTAAAACACGACTTAATCAGTTGATAACTTTTTTCCCCATTCCATATCGTTTCTGAACTGTTCGTGCTTTGCTAGAGCAGGAGGGCAATATGTCGATCGCGGAAGGTTTGAGTCGATCTCGGCATTAGGTGACAAACTGAACGCCGCCTGCAGGCTGAGACCAGTATGTCCTCCTCTGACTAGCTTAAAACGTTTGTAACTCTATGAAAGAACAAAAAAAAATCAACATAACGTGCTCAAATTAATAACCCACCAATAATAATCCCGGTGGTTATTGTTTCTACAAGGTGTTGCACAATTCTGTGCGTTTCGGTTCCAGTACCAAAATAAAGAGCAGAACAGGAGTTTAAAATGAACTAATCAACCACCGCTGTGTTCAGGGGAGCGTTTATTAATAATCGCAAAATAAATATCAAGCCTGCAAGCCTAATATCGTATCGGACTGAATGTTATGTCTTTTTATGTCGCTTGTGGAGCGCAGGAGGTTGCCATGGCAACGGGTATGCTTAAATGACAGAGAGAGGCGGAGAGTAAAAATATGCCAGTGGATTAGAGTTGATCACCTGTTCGGATTGTTTTACCTTTGTCTTGGCGCATCACAGCCGCTATAGTTTCTGAACATTCAATAAACGACAAACTTGGACTAATTACTTCGTTCTTTGTGACTATATACGTCATTTACAACAAACATCAAATACGGTGAATATGTTTTATTAAGCATCTAACAAACTAATGGCTTCTACCACGATAATTATGTGAAATTAAATTGTCTAATATAAACAAAATTGTTTGGTGCTGTCGGGCTCAGAGTCTGAAAGGCTTTTCCTTTATCAAACAATATTTTTTTGGGCTCTTATTTAGTGGAAACATTGATGTCGATGAGATTTTCTCCAAAATAATAAGCTTTTGCAACCTTTATAGCTCTACTGTTAAAAATAAGGGTTAGGGTTAGGGTTAGGGCCTTTTCTTAAGCTCTAAATACAGCTTACGAAAAGGCTCTTAAGCTGTATTTAGAGCAATTTCAATGTCATTTGAAATTTTATTTCAAATGACATTGAAATAAAATCCAGTCCAACATCTGGTTTGAGGTGATTTCTCTGGAACCTGTTGGAGGAAAAATATCCCAACTTCATTAGATGTGCTTTTAATTTAACAGAGCTCTGTGGTTCCTCCTAGCAGTATGAGAGTCAGGATGAGGAGGCGCCATGTTAGGAAGAGAAATGGAAGCTGCAGGGTCTTCAGAACAAACAGGCCATGATGCTGGGATACTGATTATCCCTCTATCTGGACACAGGATCAATAGACCAGTTTTAAAGCTAAAATGAATGGTTATATGCCAGACATGGAAAACTGGGATACACCCCATGCCATGATGTTCAAAATTTAGGTCTCATGGCATCTCAAGGTGTCAACATTGCAGCCAGTGGGCTGAGGGAAATACAGCTTTATTTTGTAGCAA
>CAEGAF010129800.1:0-27991 GCA_903067075.1 Micropoecilia bifurca
CCCCCCCCCCCCCCCCCCCCCCCCCCCCCCCCCCCCCCCCCCCCCCCCCCCCCCCCCCCCCCCCCCCCCCACAAAAAAAAAAAAAAGATGTTCCCATTTCAAGATGTAAACTCACAATACAGGAAATTCAAAAGTAAACTTTTACCCCTTGTGACACCTAATACGTCACATTATGGTGTGTGTGTGAAACCAGTCTTTCTGGTTTGCGAGGCAGCGAGAGGCTTATGATAGTAACCGGGGGCTGTTCACCTGTCGGGGCTGATCGACGGCTTTCTGAGGATCCGTCTTCACTTTGTTGTTGGGATGGTTGGTAACCTTTGTAACAGGCTGCTTGAAAATGGAGGCCGTCTGTCTCACCGGCAGCGATGTGTTTAAGTCGGGTTTGCCCTGGGAAATGAGAGGAGCGGCGAATAGATGAAGAATTATTGATCAAGGCTGGTTTGGACTCTGTAAATAATGCAACAAAAATCTGAGAAGAAAACAATCAGCTTGAAAACGAAGGATTTGCTGCAATAATGTCCTGTTTGTTTAGCAGCTGGGTTAAAAAAAAAGGGGGATGAAACTTGATCACACGGCATTATTTACTCTTTCAACAGTCCACTTAAAAGCAAACACACCGTTTTGAGATCAAGCAGAACTAATTTGCATAGAAAAACTTTTGTGAGTGACATTTGAGGAAGAGTGTTGCATTACGGTTGCATCATTGCGCCTCTACTTGCTTATACTTTGCATATAGTGGGTCTGAACACAGGAGACCCTTTCTCAGGCTGCCTGTGAACAAACACTCAAAACACCTGGCTTATGATCCCATCAGTATAATTGTGATATGAAGAGGGTCCATAAAAAACAAAACACACAAAACTGTTGAGTCAAATATCAACATAATTAAATATTCACATGTTTTGTTATGACAAAAAAGTCCCATTGCTTGTTGCACTTCCTTTGTGTATTAATAAACCAGTTTGGATGTGTGTTTGGGATCCTTCATCTGTCCTACTGGAACAATGAAATATGACTAGGTTTCAACCATCAGACCCAGACAAAAAAAAAGGGAAAAAAAAAGAAGGAAATGGATTAAAAAGGATCAGAGAACAAGCCGAATTCCCGCAAGAGTAAAAGTTTCATGGTCAGGTGAAAAAAAAGATTGAAATGTAAGAATACTGCTGAGCATTGTGGTGACAGCATCATACTATGGGGCTAATTTTCTGAAGAAAACCAAAAAATAAATAGATATACCCTCCAGATTTTTAAACCTAATCTCAACTAGACAGGACCCTGCTGCCAAACACGTCAACATCGGTCTGAGAAAAGAAAGAGGATGACTCCTGCAAAGATTTTGGGAAGCCCTGTCCTGAATTATATATGAATTATACATGAATTATAAATGCTTTATAGTGAAGCGTTTACTAGGAAGATGGGTCAAATATCAAGCCAGAACTATCCCATGAGCTCGGTGTGGTTTTCGTCTTTGCAACTTGCTAATAGACATTCATCTATAAACCAGTATATATCTGAGCATGTATGTATATTTTTGAATGTTAAAATCACCTCACCTTGTTCTGGTTGTTGTTATCATATCGCAGTCTCTGGCGGTTCTTGTTCAGTTTGCTCATCAGCATCTTCCCAGTGCGAAAATCAAAGGAGCTGAGGTCCATCTGGTTACCGAGGTAACGGGCCAGCTGAGGCTTGCTCCTAAACTTCTTCCCAGATGGACTGACAAGAAATATGACTGTATTAGTACAAACTGTTGCTCCAGAAAAAAAAAGACACAGGCTTATTATACTTATACTAAGACTGATATTCTGACGTCACATCCACACATGGAGCCACAACAACGTGCAACAAAAAGCATCTTCACACATCTAGACGAGCAATGATGCTGAAATCACAGACATGAATGCATATTTTTAAATGAAAAACAAAAACTCTATTAAGTCCTTGTCTAATGAAGAGCAACAGAATTTTAGTAAAAACTAGTCAGAAATGATTATGACAAAACAATTATTCAGAACGTTAAAAAAAAAAAAGTACCACCAGATACGAATGAACACAAAGTAAAGATGGCGAAACTAACACCTAATGTTTACAATGGAGACACTGGCAGCTGTGCCTAAGAGGAGCATCAGTATCTCGAAGCCAGATCGATGAACAACAAAGAAACACGGTGGGTGGATTCGTGCTTAGTATCTCATGCAAAAAAATGCATCTGACATGACACAGAACCGTCAACTGTTAAGATTGTACAGTCAGCCTACCACAAGCTATACAACCGACCCGCCTCCCCCCTGTCTTGCCTCTGTTCCTCATCTTGTTCTTCTCCTCTGCTAAATGAGAACAAATCTGGACTTCAATGGGATACAGAGAGAATTATTAACGGAGATCACACGGACTTTTGTTGACCATTAAGGCCCAGGCGGCCTCCTTCTGGGAGGAGGTGGCCTGCTTGTCCTCCCCACAAAAACACACAACCCGCCTCCCCTTTTCCTTCAAAACTTTTTTTTTTTCTTTTTTTTTGTAACCGACCACCCTGCTCATTTTTCCTGTCTGCTTCCGCCTGCTATCTCGGTGTATGGTGCAACTGTGGTGTACTTCCGAGTTATCAGTCGTTTAGTACCTAAAATAATAGACATCGCTTTTCCCAGCTGACAAACCCGACTTTCTGGTCACTTCTTCCATTTTCCAGCCTTTGGGGAGAGCAGAGCAATCCCACCTTTTCTTCTCCATTTCCCCCCGCGGCTGGCCAGTGAATCCGCTAAAAGTTAAAAAACGTGTCGCTACAATCTGAACGGCTGGTCTGGAGCTTCTCACGCTTTTGTTTCAACCATTTTAAAGCGCGTGCCCCCCTGTAATGGGATCTCCCGGCTAAAAGCGTATCGTCTCTTTGCCGCTGCGGAGATCGCTCCGCGCAGATTCTCGGCCCCATCACCACCTGCGTGTCTCCGTTGGAACTACATCCGCAAAGGAGAAAAAAAAACGGAGCAGCGCGGAGCAAGACCGGACGCTTCAGGTTTAAGATTTCAAAAGAAAAGCTTCTGGGAAAAAAAATGTCCTAAAAATGTATGGTGAGTTCTCAATATAGCACCAGTAATTCGTTTAGTCTATTAGCATTTTAATATGACAACATACAAATTGTGGTCACGTTAATAATTCAGGTATTTTGTGTTCATTACATCTTTGTTTAAATGGCATCAGAAATGCCTAAAGTAGTGAAATTAGGTCAGATGTTTAGAAACCACAAAAACAATTAAACATTTGGACTTATAACAAATTAGTAAATACAAACATCAACATTTAATAATGTTTTCTACGGAACCCCTCAGGTGGCATGAGAGGGAAAAAAAACAACAAAAAACTGTGGCCACAGCCTAATATAATGCCATTGTTTGCTGTTTTGAACTAATTAATGCAGTTTTATTCTTCCTGATTTGATTAAAATAAAAATAAATAAAATAACATTTGATGAGTAAAAAGGAGCAATAACAATAATACATTTAATTAAGCTGCCCCTCAAATTTTAATATGACAGAAAGATACCCCCCTCCCAATATTTCCATTGCCGGCCAAACAAATGGCAACCCATAAATAAGCAATGTTTATGTATGCATGAGGTCACATCGAAAATATTAAGACAAAACAAATCTGTCCTTAATTTGAGTACCATTAATTAATAATCTCATGTTAGGCAGTAATAGGAACAAACTATTTACCAAGTGACCCAAAAAACTGGGCAGATACTTTTTCCAATACCTGGTTTAGCTCTTACTAATCTTCAATGAATTCTTCATGCATTTATCTTTCTAAAAGCGCTCATGAATTTACAGTGGTAGAGTGATTATTAAATTCATCTATTCAACCTGCACATATGTTCTGCCATAGACGCCTCAGGCCAGATTAAAAATAGCCGAGATCTATAATCTCTTTTTCAAGAGGGATTTGGCGAGATGGCAGCAGTTTAGAAATATCACCATTTACAATTAATCAGAAAAAACTGATTCATTCAGAAATGACAGAATAATATTTGTTAGAATATTTAATAGAAATAGTACACTTATTAAAAGGTTTACTATATTTTTTGATGAGTCTCCAGCACTCTAAAGCCAGGATATCGCATAACCACACAGAAACCCTTCATTAATTGAAGTTTGTATTTATATAGACACTAAGCAACAAACAAACTTAAATACAGTTTATAAATTTCATTTGTCAAGAAAAAAAAACAGCTTCATTTCTTACGGACAATCTGTGTGCTTGTTGATCTGATAATACAAGTTAGGCCGTTTTTCTTTTATTTTGACACGTAAAGGAAGTCCAGCTTTTTGTTCCGTTTGAACCCTTGCAGCTATCATAGCATCTCCATTAACGTATGGAGAACATAAACGTGACAACGGAAAGTAGAGCAATCCCGAAGCAGCAATGACAGCCTCCATTACCGCAGCTGAAACTAACAGAAGCAGTGATAAAAAAGAAAAAAAAACATATAAATTGCACTGCATTGTGAATTTAAAAGCACACGTTCTACGTACGTTACACGACAAAAGAGGGGGGTCGTTTCACCACAATGAAGACCGTTGTCCTTCAGACTTGGAGCCGGCTTTTTTCATTTCAATGAACAAAGTAGATCCAGTGAAATGCACGCGAATAATGCAAAATACATGTCACGTTCCTAGAGATTCTGTGTAAACGCGTTTTAAAACCGACGCAGAAATACTTGCATGTATTTTATACGGTCAACTCCTTAACGTTGAAAACACATTTCAATGCACTACACACATCGATGTACTTAAACGAAACATTTAATCATGCAACAGTAGTTTAAATTGGGGGAAAAAAACAATAAAAACGAGAGCGACAGATTGAGGAGACCCCACCGGACTGCTGTTAGCAGAGCGAGACCGCAGCGTTTGCCTAATCGATGATAAACACACTTTCCATGTTTATATTAAAAATGGCACCAAACATAAGAATTGCAGCAGCTAAACTCCCTTGTAGGTGTTTTGTCCATTGTTTGGCCGGTGTACTTACTCGTTTTTATCCATCTTGAGGACACTATCTCGCTTTCAGCCTCTTGCTGTGTTAAATCCCTTCTCCCCTCTCCTTTCAGTCCCCTCCCCCCTCCGATGTTAAAAATGAAAGACATTATCCACGCAAATATCGCAGTGTGCGTCTAGGCTCAATGTCTGGTCCTCCAGCAGAAACACTCCAGCGTCTTTTATTCTGTACACATTTTAACAGGCGTTGAAAGCTACAGGTGTATTTTATTCCCTCCTTAAGCTCATCACACTGTTTTCTGTAGTTTTTAAAAGTTCCCTAAACGCGTCTAGGATGTTTAAATATGGAAGATTTTTGTCACAATAATAAAAACAGGACAAAAGTTTTGAGCAAAACACTTTTAATAGTTGAAAGTTACAAGACATCTTGGAAACATTAGGATAAATTAATAATTTATTCACATCTTACAACAATGGATGAAAAAGAAGCATTTTTACAGAGTGCATCATGTATGGCCTGCAGAGACCAGCCATCCTACTTGCTGATAAAGTCCAGCCATGTGCCCAGAGTCCTGGTCCTGTAAGCAGATACAAGGCTTATTGCAGTGGTGGCCAGAGTCGGTCCTGGAGGGCCGGAGTCCTGCATGTTTTAGTTCTCTCCCTGGTTTAACACACCTGGATCCAATGATGGCTCATTGGATGGCCTAAGAAGAACACTGACATGCTGAGAAGGTCGTTTCTACCACCAGGGAGAGAATAAAACATCCAGGATGTCGGACCGACTTTGGTCACCCCTGGCTTATGGAGTGAAACGCACAGATGTTTGATTGGGTCAAAAGCACTGAACTATCCAACTCAGGATTATGAAGCTGATCATTTCAGACATTGGTATATTTATAAAACTATTCCACCTCTAGAGCCATTAATTTAAAAAAAGAAACAATGAGGTGTCTAAACAAAGGTGTCTAAATTACAAAATTAAGCACAGAAAGCATATTCAAAAGAAAAAAATGTTAAAGTGATTTATTTCATGTGGTTCTTTATTTCAAAAAATAAAACTAAGCAGCATAAAACAAAAAATATAAAGATTTTATGTAGTTGTTGGCCAGGCTATCTCAAGGTTTTTCAAAAATTCCTCTTTTTTTCCAAATAAAATCCCTCTGATTTGATACCAGAAAGAAAAGTGCTGGAGAGTTTTCTCTTGCTGTGTGATGCATGAAAGAGTGACTGTCCCTCGTAAGAAGGCTACATATTTTTCCTTATTTACAACAAAGACAGGTATTTTTTCTGTTTTTGGTTAGGTCTATAGAAAATATCCCAACTGTTTGATTGTAATAATCAACCGCAGCAGGAATTATTTATTTTCTGTTTGAAATTTTAAAAAAATTCTCATTATCGATTTTTATAATTTTATGTAAATATAGACTCCCCTTCTTTTACGTTTGCTTCGCACAGAGGGGTCTGGACCTTCGACTTGGTGGAGGTGTGGACACTTCCGAAGTTTTAAATTTAACTAAATTAAATCTTCATGTGTCAAGATGTACGCAAAGTTGCATCGATATTACTTTAACACAAGAAGCTTGTGTTAATTTACCCAGCATGCCCTGCATAAATCAGGAGCTGCCAGCCTGGATTAAAACTTATAAACACTATGCTTGAGATTCACAGGTAATTATTTCATAAGGAGAAACAAACTGTGTGGAAGACAAGGACAAAAGACTCACATCCTACACCTCTCTTTAATCGTTCTTCTTAAACTTCCCATTAATGTATGGCACATAATCCAGAATTAACCGCCAGTCGGTGAAGTGAATGACCGCCACGCTGCCAACTGTTCCCCAGGCAACCATATTTGGTACCCTAGAGATGGAGGAAAACACGAGGACTTCTAAAAAGGTCAAATTTGACTGTAAAATACAACACATGAATCAACACCATGTCCTGTGGAGCATGACTGTCCCTCATCCACCTGCAATTTACTGTGATCATGCTGCAGCACAATGAACTCTATAAAAAGAATGGCTTATGTGACATAATGAAGGTTTAAAAGAAATGTTTTAAGAGTTGAAAAATAGTGGCTTTCAATAAAAAAAAAAAAAAAACATTATCTGCTTTTGCCAGACATACTTAAACCTGTGACTGTTAGCAAAATAAGTAAATTAGCTTTGATGTCAAATAGATGTCATTAAATCGGTGGTGCACTGATTGCAGTATTCTGGCAGGACACAGATTACTGACTTTTAAAAAGCCTTTAAAAAATGTAGTCCAGCAAATGCCGCTTTCTGGGAATCAGTCAAACTCAGAATTGTCCAATGGGTTGACAGAGAGATTCAATTTGTCACTCCACTGATCTAGAGTGCAATGTGCTTCTTCTCAATGAACTTGGTTGCAGATGTTTGTCCATGAAAAACTATCCTACAAAGCAATGTTTGAGCTAATCTGAAGGCATGAGCATGAAGCCTCTCCAGAAATGTAATGACCAGCACTTGGTCAGGACTTATTCTGATGTTAACTGGTGAGCAGCTTCTGTCATGTTGCGATACTGCATTTTATTGTATTTTTTTTTTTACCAATATCCATTATGCAAAAGATCCTACAAATTTGGAGCTCCAGTTTCTGTGTGATGATTTCAAGCTGTCATTAGATTAGTATTACTGAATAATAATATATCTACCATAATATCCAAAAAGGGGATCATCGTCTTAAAATGTTTACAGATTTCCAATGTATATTTTCACTGTTGGCACAAAATTACTGACTGATTTGAAAAGCAATTGTAGCTTCTAGGAGCTTTACATGATCTAAAATCATTTTTAATGCTCTTTGAATAGATATAATCTAGTGCAGCAAGCAACTATATAAAAATAACTACCCGATTTAAATGGGGATTTTATTATACCTAACAAGTTAACTAGCAATAGTTAATTTAAAATATGTCTTTGAGAGTAGGATCACCCAGAGTCCTCATATGGCTAACAACATAGCTCATAGATTTAAAAAATTAATAATTAACTGCGCCATGAAGCAGGTTTAATTCATACCTAAGCTAAGCTAAAGACAGACGGGTCACGTAGGACACAGGGTCAACTACCGCGAAAAAAGCTAATTTTTTCAAAATTCAGTCTGTTATAGCGTTATAGTGACTTACCATGTCTTCAGAATTGAGACATATTTGGCACCAACAAATTTATTTAGTATTTTCTGAATCATTCTTTCTTCTCGAAAACGAATCACAACATGAGAGCTGCCGACCGTTGAAAGTGATGGATTTGAAGGACCTGTTTCAAGCTGCCCCTTGAAATGCCCGACTATAAAACACAAAAACAAAACCACGGCGTTCAGACACATCTCATCAGGTTTTCTCTCAGGACCAATTGAGGACACCAAACAATTAATGTCTTCCCAACTATCATCCAACTAACATCTAGTTTTTTGGGGGGGAATAAAATATTTAATGGCATATTAAAAAACGACATCCCATTTCTTAAGGATTGGTGTTACAACAAAAATATCCCTTAAAAATTTTAAAATAAAAAAACAAAATACACGAATAGAGCTCGATACTATAAAATACACAATCTTCTGTTATAACAAATCTCCAAATAGCTATTTAGTAATTGTACAGCTTAAGGCAGAAATCTATGCAGCAGTTTGGTGGTGCTGTTTCTCCCTTAAGCCAGCAATTTAAACAGTTCACGAAGAGGCTGTAAGCAGGCTAATAATTTCCAGTCCTGTTTAGAAGTTCTGAAACAGACAAAAGGTTGGGGAATTTCAGTGACGTTCTCAGCTTCTTTCACCATCTTCTGCAGGGCCATCTTGTGAGCCACATTTCACGCAGAATAACCACTCTAGATGGAGGTCAGCCCACTCAAACTGAAGATGCTCAAATGTTTATGTATATTTTGATTATGGCTTGTAGCCAATTAAACCTGATTTGTCAGAAATTTATTTTTCTTTAATACAAAGATACTACCAACCCCTCTATAATTAGAAAAATCCACAAAAGTACATTTATAAAGAAACTGGTTGTGCCCAAGCACGTTACTGGAAAACTGAGTGGAAGAAAGGACTAGTAACTGTGTACAAGCACCAGGGACAACCACAGCCTTGGAAGGATTGCAAAGTAGATTATGGGGGAGATTCTCAAGGTGGAGAATATAGTCAGTCCTTCCAAGAGCCATAAACAAAACAAAAAGTTATATTAACCAAAATTAAGAATTAAATACTTGAAATGTTACATGCAGCTGAGTTTCACTTGCATTATTCAAATCAATTAACTATGGTCTAATTGGAGATTTACCTGTACAGTTCTCCCAAATGTATTTAATTGGCAATTAAAACAAATTCAATTTCCGAACTACAATAAATTCTTTTATTAAAAAGACTCCTTTTATTTTTTTTATGTATACAATATTCAAAAGCCAGACATTGTAAAAGGTATAATCTGTTGTTAAAAATGGCACATTTATTGCTACATTAATGTTATATACAGGACAAATCTCATCTACTTGTATGTAAATAGAAGAGTGATCGAGTCAGAAAGAAGTCAACACTGTCCTCAACCCAAAATTACAAACTCTGTAAATGTATTTAACACTCATTGGTCGCGTCCCTTTATAGTTCAGCTAAAAATGTCGTTAAAAACTTGAAAATGTTTTGCTTGATATAAAATCAGTGTTTGCTATGGTCGAGAGAAGTCCAAACTTTACAAGTTTCTGAAGAAATGAGTGAAATTTGTGCCACTACAAAATTTAGGCGTGTCATTTAGAGACAAATATAAACCACATTTAGACATTTTTCTTTGAAAAAATTTCAGATATCCAGTACACCTACTGATTTTGTGAAAATTAATCTGATATATATATATAAAAAAAATCTCAATGTCAAAGTCACAAAAAAAAGCAAACTGAAAATTAAGCTCAGGTCTGATAACAATGATAACTACTGATTATACATATTGAAAGCCACTGCAAACAAGTTATAAAATACTCCTATTCAGGTGATTCAGCTAATGCAGGAACAAAAACTCCCTCCCTACATCGAAGCAACACACCCAAAACATGTCTATGCAGATAATGGATCAGAGGATGATGAAGTCTTTTTTTCTTTCTTTTTTTTAAAACCTTGTCATGTGAATTTTGTAGTTACAGGGTACCTATTAACCTGGACCAGTGACCTTAATGAAAACAGCAGGTTGGACAATGTAATCCAGTTGAACAGACAGCAGAGAAAAAGAAAAACTAAACAAGATCTGCTTAACATTTATTTATTTAACTAGGTACACTGAAAGAAAATCTCTTTATACCATTTAAACTTCTTCCTCAAAAATTGAAAAAAAAAAACATTTGGAGAAAAGGGAGGATGGGGGTGGGGGGGAATGAACAAGTACCTCTTTAATCTCCAAGATAAATGAAATGATATGGTACACAACATAAAACTGTCTTAAATGGAAAAAAAAATACAAGTTCAGGCACTGATAAGGCATCACTCTCCCATCGTGACATCTTAAGTCTTGAGAATGAAAAGGCCACACTATTGATTTGTATATGTCTTTTTCTTCATATTTTTTTTCCTTTTTTTGTAGAAATGAAACACACAAAATGTTCTACCTCCCACTTGTGATTACATGTTGGTAAAAAAAGAAAGAAATAATTAACATGACATGGGAATAACATCACAATAACACTGTTTTGTTCTCAATAATATCCATTACCTTACACCCAAATCCAGACATCTGCCTTTAGACACAGACTTACTTGGTTAAAGGGCAGACATTTAAAAAAAGTGAAAAGAAATTACAATGTGCTAACAAAACCCAGAAACAACTTTGAAAATGAAGGCAAATCCACATTTAGCATGGTAGCTACATTCAAAAACCAGTTGCATAATTACTGTTGGAGACAAGAAAAAAAAGAAAAGAAATCCCTTCTGATGCTTTGTCACATGACTGTGGCACAAACTCTGTCCAGATATGCCCAAATGGAAAAGAAGGCATTCAACTTAGTAGTTATTGATGTGCCTTTGAACTAAAACTGGGACAATAAAAGGATTTACAAACACACTCATTGATCATCTTGTCGATCCTTTTCCTGGCATCCCAGTTTAATTTCAAATTAAAATTTGAACATCATTTAAATGTTAAATATCCCCTTATACAGCTCATCTACAATACACTCTAAACTTCAAACTAATATTGCCATTTATGTAAAAAATCTACAATGTATAGACTAACAAAAAATATATATTTTTATATATATTTACTTTTGAAAAATGAAACAGAATAATGTATGAAGTGAATTTACAGGTCACACTTCTCTCAGTAAGAAAGGGGAGAACACGCTGACGGTCGGGAGGAAGGTGAAGGGTTCGTAATTCAGCGGGAATGCTCGTTTAGGAATTACACAAAAGGCTTGTCTGCTTCGACTGAGAGAAGAAAAAAGATTCCTCCTGGATTTGTTTGCCTTTTAAAGTACATGAATAAAAGAGGGGGGGATGGGAAAGACTCGAGTCCGCTGGCACCGTCAGTAAACCATGTCGAGGAAGGAGCAGCACAAAAAGTGGTGCTGGTCGCTCACAGATGATTTTGATGGCTTTAATACAAGACCTTCAGGGACTGAAATGTGACGCAGCTCAAGCCTAAATCTGTACAACTGTGCTTCGTCTCGTCCGTGTATGCTTTACAACACAAAGCAGGACAAAAACCTGAATGCGTGACGAGGGCTTGCTGGAGAAACGCGAGAACGCCTGGTCAACAAAAGCGGAAGAACTGTTTTTTTTTTTTTTGTTTTGGTTTGTTTTGTTGACCGACTCTTTCACTTGGACAAATCATAACTTTCTAGGAAGAAGTCTTTGATTCCAAGCCTCCAGATGCCTCACGGGGGGGGTGCGGGGTCTGAGACCACGTCTGGTTGGCGTTCCCATCTTTCAGGTAAGCTGCACTTGAAATGTCAAAAACATCGGGGGCCGACTCTCCGCCACTTTCCACGGGCTCGAGGAAAAGTCACTGAATTTTGACAGTTCAACTCCAGCTGTGAGTTACATAACATATGTAAGACTGTACCATCACGCTGGGAATGACATACATTTAAAAAAATAACTGCTCATACACATAAGCAATCCCTCACAAATGTTCCTCACATGTAAAGCAATTTGCCTTAATGTCAAATAGAAAACATGTAACAATTAGGCACAAATCCTTGATTTAATTTGTGTTTGTATAGGTCTCCTTTTTATTCCTCCACCAGAGCACCTCTTGGCAGTGTGGGTAGTCCAAAGTGTTGAAAGGACAAAAAGTACTCTGGTGTTCAATTATCATGTTGGAAACCAAAAAAAAAAAATTACATGTATAAAACAAACCAAAACTTAAAAAAAAGAAAAAAAAAAAGAAAAAAAAAAGTTCTTCACATTTGAGCTTGTAGTCATGGCTGGGAGTGCGAAAAACAGATTGTGTCAGTTTTGGCAGTATGCATGTGAGTGTGTCAATGTGCATCTTGAAACTCGAACGGACAATACACGGACATGTCCACATATATACACGCACACACACACTGAGAATAATGAGTGGAAGAAATCTGTTAAGGCCACATCCTTTGAGAGCCAGGAAAACACCAGATCTGTAAAGCAATAAAAAAAATCCAAACACATTATAAAAAGCTGGAAAGACACATAAAAAACCTCAGCAAAACAAGTTTATTTTTTAGCACAACTCATATAAGCTGCCTAAGTGATTATTTACAAAGACTAGTTTATGCTCTATTATAATCTAACCTATTGAAAATATGCCATTTATATCAGAGGTAGAAGCACGCTGTATGTGAGAGAGACTTCACTATATAATAGAGATTTTCAAAGATAATTTGGAGCTGACATTTAAAATGGTCATTCGTGCTTTGGTTTAATTTTCAGAATAAGTAGCATTTAGCAGGATTTACCACAAATATCTATCTTAGTGTGTGTTCCCTACAGAATGTAGACACTTATCTTAATGGTGAAATGTCTAGGAGACTGCAAACGTTCCCAGATTGAGTATGTTACATCACATGGAGAAAAAAAGTTGCATCCAACAGAACAGTCACTCTGTATTACAGTCACACTTCCTGCTTCAGGTAAATTTCTTCCTTCACTAAAGGGACAGACTGAAGATCAGTGGAAGATGGATCCTTCTTCCAAAGTGTAGCTTTCTACTGTAGCAGCCTTTTCCTTTTTAAAGTGCTTTTTACTCTGTCAGTTTAAGTTTTAAAAATTAATTTTATACAGAAATTAGAAAATGAATTGTTCTTTATGCAGTAAAAACTTCCACAATGAAGAGGATTGTGGTTAAGAATGTCACATTTACAGTTTGGAAAACAGAAAAGTAAAGCAATTGTAGTCAAAAGCAAAATTCGCTGCTCATCTGTACCATCTCCAGCTCATATTTTCTGCTTGACAGTCATTTTCTTTTGCAGTTCTATTTAAGAATGGTGTTTATAAGAATTGTTCGCAAAGGCAGATCTTTAAAAAATGCCTTTGTTGCAAGGATAATAGAATAATTTTATGAATTTGTATAGATGAAGTATCTTCCTGCACTCTGATCCTTATGAAATTTCAAAGCATACAACAGAGGAACAAACATTTACAATAACCAGCTTTTTTTTCTTTTTTTTTTTTTTTTTTAGAAAACCCACCTGGAGTTACATGTGGCCAACTGGATTGTGTCCATCTCCTCCCATGCTTGGGTGGCCTCCTGGGAGCTGCATGGGTGCATCCCCCACCACCCCGGAAACCTTCTCCTCCTCGCGCCTTTTTAAACACGCCGCCTTGGGATTAAGGTTGCGCTCTGACAAAGGGAAAGCAGAAACGCGCCTCGCAATGAAGAACTAAACCGGTCTCCGGCAGCTCATGTCGCTTCTAAGAACTCACCTCTGACTTGTTGTTCTAAATTGAGGATGACGTTGACCGCTTGATGGAGGATGAGGAGTTTGGTCTGAGGTTTGTCGTGGCTGAGGTGCAGCTGGCACATCCTCCCGAGCTCCTTGAAAGCCTCGTTGATGTCCCGCACTCTGAGACGCTCCCGAGCGTTGTTGGCCACTCGCCGTTCCCTCTCCCGCTCCATCTTCACCTCAGGGGGAAGGTCCTCATCGTCCTCATTATCCTGACTGCTAAGAAATGCAAAGAGAGCAGTGATGCTTGTTGATTTACCACACAAGAGTGTCACACAAACAGAAATATTCTGCTAAAATCTTATTTTTACCATCTATTGTACTAGAAGACTATTTGATTGTAACTGGCAAGAAATTAAGAGTGTTTAGCTAGTTACAGACATCATTTGAAACATTAATGGATTTGCTAAACATAAAATAACTTTATCCTTTGCTAACCTTTGGAAAATGCCTGACATTGCACTCAAGTATGCCTTTGAAAGTAATTATATAAATGGAAAATATGTGCTTTAGATTGAGTGAGCCAGTATACAGCTTGGAAGTTCCCTCCCAATACAATATTTTGTCAAACAAATAAGCTGTGGCAAGAAGCTCATGGTCATGCAAGTGCAAGTTAAACTTGAAGGTAAAGAGGATGGGAGAAACATAAGTTCCCTTCATTGTGTGTTTGAGCCTATTACAATGTAGAAAAAAATACCCTAAAACTATACAAGTAGAATTTTTAAACCCTTTTAGAGTAGAGCAGGCCCTGGTCCTTACCCTGCTTGAACATCAAAGATAATCAAAACACCATTGGAAACATGCAGAACTGGCAATTTTAATAAGCCATCCTAATAAGAGTTTGATTGCTTTTCCAATGATAATTGAGAAGTCCATAAACAGATTCCTATCAGGCACATTCATAGATTTTCTTAGATGGAAATCTATGAATCATTTCCATGCTAATTGTGATGTATAATTAATGTTTAATATAAAGTTTTTTTTTGTTTTTTTTTACCAATTATATAATTTCTATGAAGAAAAAAACGTGGAAAGTGCTTTTATAATTTTAAACACCAAGTGAAATAACATTTCTTGTAGAGTTGATTTCTAAGAACCCAAGACTCTAAAAGTTGATCCTCTGTTGGAGAAACTTACTCATCTTTCTGGTCTGATAGGCCAGAGAGCATCTGGAGGGTCAACGCCTCCTTTCTGAAAACGTGACATGAAGGGAGGGGAAGGGAGGTTGACAATGTTAAAACCCCTAGCATAGCCTGAACAATCAGCGGGAAACACGGGAAGGGATAATTAACCCTTAGATAACTTGAATCTGGAGAGTTGCAACAGAAACGTAAAAGTATCACATCACTTTCTCTGTGCCATCATACTTAGTTGATGGGAAACGTTCTTCTTTTGTTCCATAATACACGTACATTGCAAGAGAATAATACACATTACTAACTAAATGTTCTGAAGAAGAAAAATTGAAGGTTACCTTGTTCGATTACGTGCTGCCTTGGAGTCCTTCTTTTCCTCCTCCGACTTGTCTGCAATAGATGAGTTTTCATCATCCTCTTTGTCTTCTCTTTTGATGTCTGAGCTGCTGGAAGAATGAGCTGACCGGGCCAAACCTCCAGGGAGACCTGAAGACAATCATACAAATGCTTACTAGCCATAGTCGAGAAGCTTGGTTCCAAAATAAAAAGAGGACATGCAACGACAGTTTTTCACAGTTTTATGTCAAAAATAAAAAAATTAAAAGTTTATCTCACTAGTGAAGCCTTCTGGTTGGCCAACTGATGGCGTGGGTCCAGTGGCGTGATGGCCATGCAGGAGAGTGCTGCTGGGAGGAAGTCCTGTGGGCTCCTCGTGCTTCCCTCCCTGCTGATCAAAGCGGAGCATATTAATGTCAATCTATCAACAGTTTGGTGGAGATTTGGTAATTTTTTTATGGGGGAGTAAACCATACATTTACATTTAATTGACCAAGTTATATTGAAAGAACATTATTTTGCTTCTTACAATATAATCTTTGGCCAGCAGATGGCAAAAAGAGGACGTGCTGCACTCTTTTTTATTTCCTCTGTAACACTTTATTTGAAGGGGGGTCATAAACATCGACATAACACTGTCATGACATTAACCAAGAAATCATTACTGATATAATTTTTTTATAAAAGTATTACTGATTGCACATTAAAAATTAGGTAACTTTATGTTATTAAAGGTAAAGTTTGAACAGTAATGATTTCTTGGTTAATGTCAAATTGTCATAACAAAGACACTTTGAATAACGTCGACTTTGTATTAAAAGTGTCATAATTTATCGAATGACGCTTTATGACAGTCATAAATATTTATGAAGGCTTATTCATATTCATGACAGGTGTTACGTCATGTTTATGACAGTGTCATGTCAGTCTTATTCACCCCCCTTCAAATAAAGTGTTACCATTTCCTCTTCAAATACTATTCAAAACAATGATGCTCATTTTTTAACATAATAGAGTGCAAAGCTAATTAAATTGATTACATAATTTATTGCTTAGTATAAAGTATTTTATATGATTTATTTGTAAATTGCTGCAATGAGACTGTTTAAAAACTGAACCATTAATAATTCTTAAAGGGAACATTATTGTCTCAGAAGCATCTAAGCCACTAAACTTGTACTCATCCTCTAGTAGAGTGCACTCATTTCTAGCAGAGATATTTTGGTCGATGTAATCCTTTTAACAGCTGAAAACATAAAAGACAGAACAAATAGAGGAAAAATGACTCACCAAAGCAGGATGTCTGTTGCTGAGAGCAAGGCTGGCATTGGGGAAAGCTGGGGAGAGGCCTCCAAGGCCCCCATTGTGCACTGAGGACAGCAGGCTGTGCATGTCAGGGTGAGCGCCTTCCAACGCTGGGCTCTGGCCCACAGCATGACTACGCAGCACGTGGATGGCCTCTTCCAAGCGGTCCTCCATTTTATTCTGCTGCACAAGTTCATGAAATGTGACCATTAGCATAACAGAACGACAAGAAAATTATCTAAGAAAAATTACAACCTTTACAAGCACATTCAGTTTTCTCATATCACTACAAAATTAAAAATCATACAAAATAAAAAAAAGTTCAGATTTTGATCAAAAAGAGATTACCATAGTTTATCACAGATAACTCCCACATCATCTTCATTCAGTATAAATACAAATTTTTTTATGTACAAACTAAATAAAATTAACTAAATAGGCTTTGGTCACTTCAATTGTTCCGTTTTTTAGAAATGTCGCTGATTTCCAGACAAACAAAATTGAACCATTTCTTCAGCAGGAGGTTGCTTCAGCATGCTACATTTAAAATCACCAATTTTCCACTCATTTTATTTTCCAATAAGCTTTTATAACATGCTTAAAATAAACTAAGTTGAAAATGTTTTTTTTCCAGAAGATTTTATTCAAGTGTCACAAATCACAAACAAAACAAGGCTGAAGCTGCCTTCCAGTTCGGATCTGCAATACCTAGACATGTCGCATCAGGTCTGGCCTTATCTTAGACTAAATATATTAAAAGCAAAGTGTTTAGTATATAATGTAAACTGTTTAACACTGAGACCAGACCAATTACAAGAAGCCCGAGTTCAGTTTTAAACCAAGAGATAAAGTGCATTTATCTGTGGCTTCCTGATGCCAAAAGCATCAAAGTCTTGCATATAACGCATGTAGGACATAATCTACCTAAAACCGTCGAACAAAGTCAAATACCGTAACTTCGTGACCCTTTAATGCTTTAAAATAACTTTTGGTGAAGTACCGAAAGATGTCAACTTACCAGTGTGTGTGGTTGCCCTTCATAGTTGGGTGTGGTTGGTCTTTGCCACTGAGACTGAGCTCCTGCAGAGATAATGTTCAATCATGTTACGAGTCAGTTCTTTAATATAAACACCAGATGGAGCTGCAGACACATTTTTTTTCTGGTCATATCTACTGTAAATGATGGTTGAGGTTTACCTGGGATGGCCTGGGGAGATCCAGGAGTGGAAGGAGCCGAAGAGAAATTATTACTGTTGTGGTCCGACGGGTAAATCTGTAAGGTATAGTCAATATAAATCAGAATTTGAAATATCTAAATATCTAGTCAGTGTGAACTTATTAAAAACAGAACAAAAAGAAAGAAGAAACTCACAGAAGCAAGAGCTTTTCCAATCTCATCTCCTGAACTGCTTGCTGTTGTGCCTCTGGTGGCTGCAGAAAAAATAAATAGATGAATAAATAAGAACAAACTAACAGCTGTAGCCTTTCGACAGATCAGCAGAAGATGCCGTCCAGAAACTTGGGTGCTTACCCATGATGCCCTCTCCATTGATGGTGGATGTGTGGTTGTAGGTGGTGGGGGCAGAGTGGAAGCCGTTGACTTCGCTGCCAGGCAGAGAATAGTTCTGTTGGATCAGAGACAGAGAGTGAAGCTTCAAAACATGTACAGTAAAGTACAAAATAAATAACTGAATAACACACCGCATTATAAAGGTTGCTTTTAAAGAAAACAAAAAAGAAACATTGCAAATGTAAATATTGGAGTCACGATAGGTGAAATTTGAAAGCTTGAGGAACAATGAAGCACAAACCCACCATTCTGTCCTGTGGGTTGATAGCTGGGAAGGAGCCTGGCTGACCAATGTGAGGAGAGTTACCCAACATCCCAGAATAGCCAGAAGATGACCAGGGGTCTTCTGAGGTATGGGAAATATTTGAAAATTTATTTTAAAATTGAACAGAGGTCAACATTATACAAGACAATGTTTCTCGAAACGTTACCTTGCATGTAGAAAGTGCCGGGATAGACAGCGCCGGGTTTGGCACCAGGATACCCTCCATTATCCCTGGCAAACTCATCTCCAGATGTAGAAGCATAGACCTAAACGAACAAGCATACAAGTTTTTTTTTTGTTTTTTTTTAAACAAATAAAAAAAAAAAAACTACATAGTGTCAACACATTAAAAAGAGCCATTGGTAAATCCTGGTTTTTATTTTTGTGTGCCCCCCTAGGTTTGGTCTCTGTTTAAGAATTAAAACTTACCAATGAATTCAAATGTTATAATATTAAAACTGCAAATATTTCCAGTTCCTCAGGTTGAGAGTGGTTTTGAAGCAAACCAGAGTTTCATCCCTAAAGCACAGTAACTCAGCACCATCTCTTCTACATCTGATGCTGCACACTGCTAGCCAGCTGGCAGCCACACAGAGGCTACACACTTTCCTCACAAAAAGACAAATTTAGCTGTTGGGAAACATTTGCAGCTGCACCAAACAAGCTGGTAAACAGAGGAAACTAAAAGATCTTTAAAAAGCAGTTTTTAAAGGCCTGATTGTTTTTGCTTTTATTGTTGTTGAAAGAACCAAGATGGCAAGAGAGGCCAAACTCAACCGACTGCTACTCCGACTCACGTAGGGGTGAACTGGTTTCCAGGCTCAACGGTGTCGTGTTGCGATTAGAGAGGGTCGGTGCGACCAGCCAGCAGGTAGAATTACAGCAAAAACACACCAAAACCCAGGTTGATTGCTGCTTCATGCACATTATTCAGCAGGTCGTTCTGATGTCGTTGAGACAGACCAGGAGTTCGCTGAACTCAGAACTGAACTGTTGAGGCGTCAACCATCAAGGATGGGTTTTATCTATGATAGTAATAATTAATATTCAGTATCAAAAGCTTAGTTCTCCATCATTACAATTATGTATATTATTTCTGTATGTTCAAATAAAATTTATTTACAAAAATTAAGATAATTGGAAGTAAAATCAGACAAAAGTGGGACTTAATGAAATATGGTTTTTAAAAAATAAGAAGGTGCAAAAGAAATAGATTTAATTTTCTTATGTATGTATTATTTAGGAATTTGTCTTGCTTAAATTTTTTAAATCGTATTATCCACATTATCTACCCAATGTCATTTGAATGGGTGAAGTTAAATTCATTTGGATGTCAGCATTGTATCTCCAGAGCTTTAATCTGGTCAACCAATAAGTGGGATAATCTAGGACAATTTGTCTAAACTTTTACAGCACCCAGCAGCTTTGTTCCTTTATTTTTCTTGTCTCATCAGCTTCTCATGCATAGCACTTGTGCCGCTTTCTGATCCTTTAGAATACTTTAGCCACTGAAAACTTTTATAACCCGTTTTATTAGGGGGTAAGCAGACACTGCACACATCCACCAGCTTTATTTTGAAATCGAAGTGCAGACAGAGCCGGCCAATGACTGGACCCCAACCTGTTGCTACACACAGGCTGCAGGGACGGGACTTGAAGATCACACCAATTTGGATGAAAATAGCATGCCAAAATAGAAAATTTTTATAAATCATAAACATTATGTTTCAACTAAAATAATGCTGTTGACTGTATCAATTTCTCCTTGGATGATGTCCTCTGGTTCTAAAAAAGCATGTCTTCCTTTTTGAAACCTCATAGGTGCAGAATATGGCCAACCTCATCTGTGATGAGCAGGATTGAGCAACACTGTTAAGCAACCAACTGCAATATGGCTACCTAAGCTAATCACCCAACAAACATCACATTGTTAGACCTTCAGAGTTCATCTATAAAGAGCACAATGTAAAAAAAAGTTACAATATTGAGTTTATGTTTCTGATTAAACGTTAAAAATAACCAATAAAGGTTGTAGAAAACATTATTATAGGTAATGTCAGTGTTACATAATTTTATATATTTTCTTGGTAACATTTTAGTGGAAATATATACTCAAGAGTTTTAAAGACCTGGAATACAGGGAAAAACATCTATTTCCTGCTGACTAAATGATTTCAGTTAGCCATGGACAACTATTGGATCACAGTGGCCTCAACCGGCCACAAGATGGCATGAGGGAGTCTGCTGGAGGTGGTGGAGGAAGCAAGGCCAGCTCCTCGCCTGTAGAGGAGACCACAGTGGCCATGGCATGCTGGGTACAGCGACGGCTTCAATCCCAGTGCACAGTGAGCATTTCCTCTAGCTCCTAGGACCCCAGTGACATCGCACTGCCAGGCCCGCAGCCCCTCCCTGTAACACGCTCAATATCAGCTCGCGCGCATTCCATGCATTTAGTGAGCCAACACACCCATTCATGCACAAACCAAAAAAGCAATGCACTGAAAAACAAAGCCGAAATCCTGTGCATGAAATCACGTGAACATCCTTTCTAAATGTTGGCGAAACTAAACTGGCAATAAAGACTGAGGATGGACACAGGAAGTCCCTGGTTTCCATTCACCCTCATGTGCCACTCACTCACTCACTCCTCTTCCTCTGTACTACATGGCAGATACAGGAAAAGGGAAGAGAATGAAGGCTATGCTGCAAAGAATGCTAATCCAGAAAAGGGATTTTTTCTGTAATTTGATTTAACAAGGAGAAGTGGAAAGGGAATGGAGAGATGCACTTCTAATTACAGAGCCATCTGCCTGTTCCTGGACCGCATCCAACTCCACAGGCAGCTGGGCTGAGGAGAGGGAACGAGTGGAGGGAGAGAAAGATAGAGCGAACGAGAGAGAGAGAGAAAGATGGGGGCTGGGATCCAGTCAGCGAGAGAGACGGAAAGAGAGGGAGAGAGACAGGGAGAAACTGTGGTGGGTAGGGGGTGGTAAAGGGGCAAGGATGAGGATTGAGAGGGGAGAAAAAAAAATTAAGGTCCTGATGATATATGAAATGGGTGGAGAGATAAGGGGTGTTCAGGGGGACAGGGGACGGTAATCTAAATGACTTAAACAAAGCTTGATACGGCCAAGGGAGTATGAAGGAAACGGGGGATTTAAAATGATCACGGTTAATTCGGGGGGAAACATGATGGAGATGGCTTCATTTAACAATAAGCTTTGAGTTGTTCTTTCACCGGGAACAATGTCCTGTGAATCCTGCTGCTCTAGACGGGAGCACAGAGCCGCACAATGACAGGCACTGCCGGGTAATTGTATTCTCAGGGAAGAAAGAGATTTATAGGGTAAAATCCTTAACTAATACGGGTTTAATGTGATTCAGGTTATGACCGTGTAAAGGCCTCTGCGCACATGCAGGGAAAAAAAAAAAAAAAGGTTTATTGCTAAAGGTGGGGAATTGATGAAGATTAACATCAAACTAACCTACAAGCGCGTATATTCAACCACAAAGGTTTGTGGGTAGGAAAAGGGACAACTAGGGGCCAGAAGAGAAGCAAATGTTTGTGTGTTTTCGAAACATAAGCGGGGGAAGGGTTTACAGGAACCGAGTGGATGTGTAAAGTTTTTGGATTCAAAGCAACGTTGTTCTAGCTATAAAAGTAGATAAAGAGGAAAACTGATAGTTTGGTAAGGTAAAAAAGAAAGGGAGGAGGGAGGGAGGGTGGAAAGAGACCACAGGATCATCAGTCATTAATCTGGGCTCAGACACGGGGCTAAGAGGCCTCGCAAGCACTGCGCCTCACAACTGGGTCACTCGCAGGGGGGAGGCCCACCCAGGCCATCATGTGGTGCAGCGTAGGCGGAGGTGAGGCAGGGGTGGGGGGTTCACACAAACAGACATCATCATTCGCACCGAAACCCACACAGCCCCATCGTTCGTGTTACTAAAGAGAACGACGGAGGTTCAGAGAAGAAACAGAAAGTGTTGGCTAGACGGGGTTCACACCCAAAAATCTGACGTGGAAAGCGCCACAGCGTCCCCACGCACAGGTTTCCGAGGCCACTTCAACACAACACTTACAGGTGGACGACGGCAGCTGTGTTGCTAAACTGCAGCTTCACTCGTGTAAAACAAAACTTTTAAATAAGGTGGCTTGAAGACCTCATCAGGTTCCACACACTGAGCATAAACTACAAATAATTAATGCAAACAGTTGGAAAAGTCGGTGCCTTCCAAAAGCATTTGTAGCACTTTTCCACAGTTTTACTATGCTGCAAACACAAACTTCAAAGTGTTGCATATAAATCTTAAAATAATTAAAAAGAAACATCATTGTAAATCACAAAGGGAAAAAAATGCTTTAAACATTGCTAAATAAAAATTCAAAAATCTACATGTACTAAACACATGCATTCATTTCCAAGTGAAAGTGTCTGACGATCAATTTGCTCACCTTTCCACATGTTCTCAACTTAGTTTAGATCTTTACTTTGAGTAGGCCATTTTAACATGAAACTGTTCACCCCATTGAGGTTCTATGTGGATGTTTAGACTTGTCCTCCTAGCAGCTGAGTCTCTGCCCTGGGCTTCAGTCTTTTGTCATTTGTGACAGGCTTTCTTCAGGCATGGTTCTGTATTTAGCTCTGTTCAAGACAGATCCCCCAGCATGATGCTGCTCCAGGAACAATGTGTTCAGGATTAAGTCCAGTGCTATTTTTGTTTTTTATTATTATTTTTTTTTGCAGGCACAGTAAATGCACTCATCTTTCTAGGTTCTAGTCAGGCAATATTCGGGGATACTGGATTACAACCTTACCACTCGTAAAGCATCTCAACATCTTCATCACTGACCTGCCTGTTGTTTCTTAAGCCTTAATGATGCCATTTGTTCAGAAACGTTCTCACAGACCTCAGTGATTAAATTACACATAGGCAAACACTATTTAATAATTGGGTCACTTCTCAGTACTGCTGGTAGCAACTGATAGTACCGGGGTGTAAGAGGATGAAGTGAGCTCAATTCAGACACATGCAAATAATGCTACATTTTTTTTTATTTAAAACATTTAATTTAGAGCTTTGTATCAAAATGATTCAAATTAAACATTATCAGAAAAATTAACTGGAAGAAATTACACATTTTGGATTTAATCGTGCAGCTCAGTGCTACCTGAGAACTTGTGGTGAACATACAGCAGTTCATAGAAATGACACAGTATTCAGACTGGATTTAATAAAAAGATCCAACTAACAACCTGCCAGTCCAGGGGTGGGTTGGCCGTTCTAATCCTGCATGTCGCAGGTCAACAAACACACCTGATTACAACCAATCAATTCTTTCCTCCTCCAGCGTTCTGCGTGACCCTAGTAATGACCCACTCATGCAAATCAGGTGTGTTCAAGCAGCAAAACATCCAAACCATGCAGGGCACTGGCCCACAAGGACTTTAAGTAATTGTGTGTTAGGGTTAACACTCAAGTGTCCTGCAAACTTAAAAAGAAATCCACTAACTATTGCTTAAGACATTTCAGAATCAATTTGAGCAGGAAACAAAATGGGCAAAGCTTGTGTTTTTGCTTACTTCTTTTTGATTTGTAGATTTTCCAACTAAAAACACCTTTTTTGTTATAAAACGTTTAAGCAGACAGGCTGGGTATGAGTGCACACGTAAAACCTAAAATGTGACTCTGATTCATGAATGGGCATGAACCTGATTCAGTTCAATAAAATGAGTAACGGTGACTTGTATTTGCAGCTATGTGCGGCTGCCGTCATCCTCCCATCGGCTGCTATTACCTCTGGGCATGCTGACAAAAAAATGACACAAGTTACAGTCAGGCATGCCATCACCAGAAACTTTATCCTGCTTGGACGAGAGCTGAGGTTTTGAGAGATTTAAGATGTTAAATGCTAATCATGAGCTTATCTAAGTTACCACATTATGAACTGTAGGAGTAAATGAAGCATTTTTAGGAGAATGACTTTAAAAACCAAACACAATATTTACATTTACACAAAAAAGAACAACTTTGATAGCTGAAAACCTTCATTCCACCAGAGCTCATACGTATTATTCATGTGAATATGCCTGATTATTTTTCAGCCTCAAATTTGTGTTTTGTTCTTTTAGGAAAACAGAAAGAAATAAAACTAAGCTGGGAGAAAATGTGAATATCTTTCCAATCATCATTTTTTTAATAAATATCCGTTTAGGTCTATAAAACACTGAAAATCACATGTTATACTTTTCCAGGCTGCATGGGAACCATGTTCTACACATTTATCCAGTTCAGATCAGGCTGTTGAAAGAAATCAGTTCATAAATTTGTCAAACTACTATAAGATAAGATAAAAGTGCCCGACTGCATGGAAGACAAGCATCTCAAACACCACTTAAGACCACCTGACTGCAGCAACAACCACAACAATGATGTGACTGGCAGCTCTCTGAGTGTATGTCTGAGCAGACGGTCTTTACTCCTGTCTGCTACAGGACGGCTCAATGCGGGGCGGGGGAGCCGCAGGATATGCACACAGAAAAAAAAAAGGGCAACTGGCTGAGGAGACGAGAAGAAAGGAGTTCTCACCGAGGACGGCAGGCCAGGGGGTTTCCGAATCTTCTTTGGCTGGGTCTCTGTAGACAGAACATTAAAAAAAAATTACATCAGAATATTAGACTAAAAAAATAAGAACTGCAAACATAAATGAAATTTAAGCAAACATTATGCAGGGTTATGTCCTTGATCCAGTTTCAGCAATTCTGAACAAGCTGTCGCAAATGTGTCAGTGACAGCGTTTCTCTTTCTTCATCTATAACCAGAGAAAAGCTGATTAAAAATATATGTATTTCTAGTAAAAGACAAATATAAAATGGGCGCTACCATTTAGATTTTAAGACGAGCACGTATTTAATTCAATTTAAATCAAAACTGACAGGTCCCATTCATACCAAGTTAAACAATTTAGGTTGAATCTCATTTGTCACATTTGTTTTTATGGCAGTAAGCCTTTATTTTCTTTGGTGTTTTTAATTTATAATTAATTATACAAACACATGAGGAAAAAAAAACTGAATCCCCCCCCCCATCTCCCTTGATGTATTATGAACATATAGTCATGGTGAAATAAATACATGTACAACGTACAGATAAATTAATCACTCAGCCAGTTTGTTCATGATTGACTCCAATAGATGACGAGGAAGTTGGTTAAAAGACCTAAATCTGTCTCTATGAAGGCATCGTGCCACAATGTGTAGATTGATGCCCTTTATGTTTAAGATAACTTGGTTAAATGCATAAATAAGAAGGATCTTGTAATTCCTTTATTTTTGTGTTTGATTAAAAACTCTCAAACAATTTGCAGCACATTTTTTTAATCATTTACTCAGAAAAAACAGACCTGATTCCAGTTTAAAACAAACAGATATAGTGCATCTCAGCATTTTGGAGCTGGCCAAGATCTAATAAGGCTGAAAATTGAATGTACAGCTGAGAATGAGCAGACATCCATTTTTCACTTCTTTCACGTTTTGGACCTCTAAACTTCTAATATATTGAAAAATACTTCTATAGCATATTGATGTATGTTAGTATATAGGAATTGTTATCTAAACAAATGTAAAATTAAATAAAATGTATAACGATAGGGCATAATTGGTAGTTTTTTTCTTACATATTCATATCTTCTGCAGTACTGATACACACTTCCATGAAATGTGGAAGTGTGGAAGTATATGCAGGCACATATTGAATCATATCAAACCCATGTATCTGATCTTACAGCAGCCTCAGATCTTTCAGTGGATAATTTTAACTACGTATCAAGGGAAGAGGGAAGAGATGGGTTTTATCTTTTTGATCAAATCTGGTAAAAATGCAATCTTAACATTTGGAAAACAGACTTCGACATATTTATGTGGTAAAAAAAAAAGAGAGAGAAAAATATCAAAGCTTTAATAGCGCCAAGGAATGTTTAATGGTTTTTATTTCATTTACCTAAGCCTCCTTCAGGCGGCCTTCTCCGGGGGTTGTTGGGATATGATGGATAAAACTGAGAGCCTGACTTTATGCCAGAGGGAGACAAAGCATCTGGACTGGGCATTGCTATGTCACTTGGAAATAAACCAGGCTAGAAACAGAGAGAGCAAATCTTTTACCAACAACATGCGTGGGGAAAGAACAACAAAAAACGTCAACTTCTCTTCTAAGAAACAAAGACGGTTGTAAATTCAAAGCGTCTGAAAAGAGAACTGAGAAAATTGAGTTTCCTTTAGCGATTCAGCACTGAATTTAGTTTCTACTTGTATGGCCTGTCAGAGACATGCAAGGACTGTGAACGGTGGAACATACCTGGCTTACGAAGGGAGTGTACGGTGGCCTCTCGTTTTTACCTACAAGGGAAAAAACATGCTTAAACTTTGGCGTAATTAGAGCAGATTGCTCAAAAACACTTGGATGCAATGATGTGTGATAACAGAAATGAAAAGTAGGTTTTCATAAGCAGAAACTGTTCAGGGAGGCCTTCCCCCTTTTTCAATACGCTCAGCTGCATAAAGCCGCCCGCCAGACAAAACCCCAGGGAGGGTTTCTGCTTCAGCACCCTAACATCTCCAACCCTCAACGGATGAACACAGACACACACATATACACGCACACACACATATATACAAACATATGTAGGACTATGAATGCAGGCACACATACACGTTTCACCACAAAACTATTTTTGCAGTCAAAAAGTACAAATTGCCATCTAATCAAAAGGGTTGACAGTAAAATGCAAGGTCAGAAAATTAGGTAGTAGCTGTAGAAAAGTAAATTAAAGGACATACCTGCAATCCCTGAACTAATAAATGGGGAGGACAAGCCTTCATGTTCACTGAAGTGGGATCCCTCTCCGTAGCTCTGCAGGATCAATGGTACAGAATATAACTCAGGTTCAAGTTTAAATGTCTGACTACTTTTGTGTTTTCAAATCTGAAGATTCTCATGGACAGTGATAAATGCTGTTCAGACTGCTTAATGCCACTATTTATGTAGGTTGGTTGTGCATTCATATTGTTGAGCTGCTGTTACAATTTCTGATGTTGCCAGACATGCTGGTAAAAAAAAAAAAAAAAAAAAAAAAAAATTAACTAATGTAACTATAAGAACTACGAGCAACACAACATCAAGCCCCATCACATCTTCAAAGTACACATGTTGTTTTTTGAGCACTCCAGTTCTAAATAGTGTCTGGTTTGGAGTTTACAGTGCTCCAGGTCCATACTTTCGCCATGGTGTCAACATCTTGATCTTTAGGATCAACTGACCATCAGAAAATTAAACTTTAATGCTCCTTATGTGTCCCGAAGTGATCAGATGATTATTAATCACTTAATCAGTCAGTAGGTCAAACCAGAAATTCACTTTCAGCTTCTAGCAGCCTTCATACCAAGGTGAGCAATGTCTCCAATATATATATATAT
>CAEGAF010129801.1:0-13300 GCA_903067075.1 Micropoecilia bifurca
TGTTTTCACTAGTGTAGGAATTAGTCATCCCTTGTGCTCATCAATTTGTGATCAGGCTACTTATTGTTATGACATGCAATGTGATTAAAACTTTATTAATTTTGCATTTTGCAATTTACGGTCATGTGTGTAGCTACATCAGGTGCATGTTCTATATTTGCTCATTTACAGAAATTTGCTAATCACTAATTATTGGGACCAAAAGTAATTTGTATAACCAATAACATTTCATCTAGCTTTGTTTCGTTCAGAGTTTGAACCCTCAGTCTTTGAGGAGCAATTGATTAGTGGAAGGTAATACTGACATTTTCAATTTGACCCAGTCGCTAACGTTTGGTCATGACAGATGCGATGCTCCATCTTGACATTATGAAGCTTATCAGAAATTGTCTCTGCTATGTACAATCCACTGTGAAGAGAGAAGTCCTGAGCTGAATGAGATGGCCACTAATGTGCAATGGAAAGGCTAATTTTCATCTGTAGTAATTTTTTTTTTACTTAATATTTAGAGGGCAATGTATCTGGAATCTGTGAGTGGTGATTGAATGGTAAGCCCTGTGTCCTAGAATTCAGCCTTTGGTCATGGATGTAAGGTTTTATAACATGTAATTTTCCCCCTTTTTGGTGATGAGATTCTAGTCTCGTTCATTACTGAGTTTGAGCGAAAGAAAAGATGAGGGCAAAGAATCAAGAACGGCAAAAGCACAAAACCAAAGGGGAAAAAGTATAAAGAGACACAAAAATAGCAAAGGAAAGGTAGGGACAAAGAGCCTACCAGGAAGCATGAAATCCTTAGCAAAAAAAGAGGGATAGAAATAATGAGGAACTGAAGGAAAGTGGGGATAAGGGAGGAATGGAGGAGAAGGAGGGCACAGCAAAGACAGAAGTGAGTAGGGTTGAGGAGGCACTGGGCCTGGGGGATTGCTGCACGTTTATCCTCCTCTGCAGAAGGCTTCAGAAGCACTACCTCAAGAAAAGACTTAAAAGCAGGGTGGCGGCTGCTCAGTGCTGATCTGTTAATACCCACAGATACATGGGACTTTGCCATAACACTCTGGGGGTGGGGTGGAGTGGCACGGTGTGTACAAGTGAGTATGTGTGTTTTTCCTCATGTGTTCCAGGATTGTATCATATCTCTGCAGAAGATATTTCATCCTTACCCCTAGCTTGGCCCATCTCACCCGGAGACATGAAGTAACTGAAGCGATTAAAAGATTAGATTGGACTATCATGTGGTTGTGTGTCAATGTTGCCACCTTAAGCTGCTGCTGCTGTAAGGGTGGGGTTGGGATGTTGGACGAGTTAGACTACCCTGTTTTAAGATCCTGTATAAATAGACTCCTGCCTCTTGGGAATCAGTGTAAAACACCCTCAGAGCCTCAATATGCAGCAAAAATATACACACTGGGAGGTGGAAAAGCTGCATGGGGTTTGAGATGGATGTTGCTGAGAGGACCCTGTCATGTGATCTCAGAGGTTGTACATTATTAATTCAATAAATGTAATCTAGTGTATTTTTGTATCGTGGGACACAGAATTTGAAAGATGTTGTGTTGAAAGCAAAATAAGCAAAAGTTTGAATTCAGAAATTCCTGAAAGCCAACCAGATTTTTTATAATCATGCAGCACCCCATAAGTACTTTGTGGAACGTGGTCGCAGGCTTCCTCCAGATACACAAGCACATGTAAGACTGGAGAAACTTACTCATGTGATCCCTTTAGCAATTCTATGAAAGAACTGGTCCCATTTTCCATGGCCAGGACAAAACCCTGATTGCTTCCCCCGGTTCCAAGATTTCATTGTCACAGTCCTCCTGTCCTGCTTCGGGACTACCATTTTAGTCGCAATGTCCAGATTCTTCAGCATTTCAGGCCATATATTATCCACACCTGGTCTCCTGTCTTTTCTCAGGCCTCTGCCACAGTGATTGAATCAGCAGCTCCTGGGTCTTCAGTATGTACCTCCACCAAGGAGGACATGGTGATTGACAATCGTACTAGGCAAACATGCCTTTTGTTGTCTACATAAGCTTCGTCAGAGGCAGAGAGGTTTCAGATGGTGAAGCCTGTGGGTAGGAAAGATATCCTGTAGGTTTCTGTATTACAGTGGCTCTGATGAAGCCTCAGTCTGAAGAAAGTCTGTTGTTGTATTATAGTCACAGAAAGTAGGTGGTCAGGGTTTTCTATTATGTTCTTCATTTTAGTACACTTTTTTTGTGAACAATCAACTCTGAAAGGTTCCAGGTCATTCCATTGAACAAAACCTGCCTTTTTTACCTACTTGTGTAGATTTGTAAGTCACTGGGTGCTAAGATGATCACCATCAAAGCCAATCTATAACATATGTCATGGACATGCCAAGATTTATGCAGTATAAGTGTCCCGACTCTGAGATCCAACATTTAACACACATAATGACCAAATAGCACAACAATTCAAAAATAAGATTGGATATTTTGTGGGATTCACATGATGAAAGCATTCGGTCTAAACTGATGAAGATATTCTCCCTCTAAATGCGAGACTGTTGGAGTGATAGCTTCTCAACTTACTTTCTAATTAATTATTTTAATTATTACTTGATCAATCATAGTCTAATAAACCTAAGTGAACATCCTGCTTTAAAAAGGAAATAAAGAAAGACATATGGGGACATATGGAGGCAAAAGTTATTTACCCAATCCTGACACAGTATTACACTGTATTTTGCACCTTCATCCTGATACACACAAACTTTACAAAAGGGGAAAAGAACAAAAGCAACATAGCTACTTGAAACTCAAGACAGAACATAATTTTCCACAAAAATGCACTCAATATCCTTATAAAAAATATAATGGAGGGATGCATATATATATATATATATATATATATATATATATATATATATATTTTGTATGTTTGTATTTTAAATGATTTCAGGGCTTGAATAACAAACAACATCAGAGAGAAATATTTTTTTATGTCTTATTTTATGTTAGGAATTAAATAATAAAGAACCTACAAAACAACATATAATCTAAAATATGATGAGGGAAAAACCAAACAATAATCAGAAAACAAAATGCAACACATATAAACGTAAACCAAGGAATAGAGATATTAGATTGATTTATTGAGGTAACGACACAAAATAAATGCTGTTTAAAGCTGGAGTATGTAACTTTTATAAAGGATATGCTTTTTTTTTTTACATATTTATTAAAACTATGACTATGCCATGACAGTATAATATAAGACAGGTAATCAATGGAGAGCTTACGCTGTTTCACTCAGATTATCTGCCTCATACCCTAAAATGTCACAACATAGTCACGCTTTCAACAGATATGCTAAAAAAATCATCAGTGTTAGATACTGTAACTTTCAGACCTTTTTCCTACTTTGTACTGGATTAAATAGAGTAAGCAACCCATGAAATGCAAGCATGTGTTTATAATATTACAACAGCTAAAAATGGGGGGGAATCGAACAAAATGTGAAACACGTTTAAAAATTAAAGAATTTCAGATCCTGCATTTCAGATCCTGAATTTCAGATCCTGCAAAGAAGCTGCACTTCCTCCAAACGTTCTTAAAACATCAGAGCCCAGAGCTGCTCAGCAGAGATCTCCAAAATATTTCTTTTTTTGTTTTTGCAGTAATTTTATTTACTCTTTCACTTGAACTCTCATAATTCTAGACATTTGTTTACTGAAAAAATTGTTTAACAACTTAAAACATTATTTGGGGCATAAACGGGAGTCAAGCAACCTTAGTGCTAAAATTGTCTTTACTATTGATACTTGACCTGTTTTTTTTAGGCAATAAATGATCCTGCTCTGTATAATAACACATACTCACATTTTTGGATACAATGCAATTTACAGTGATTTTAAAAAGGGCCTTTTTTTCCTCTTTTGACATGACAGTAGATAATACATAGCCTACTTTAAAATAGGCAGAAAACAATTTCATTCATGGACATTTACGAATGGTGGTGAAAAATGGCATGCGCATATGAAATGTTTTAATAATCACTGAAGTAGTCAAGATGATCCTTTATGTCCAACAACCTGTTTAAAGTTAAATCCTGGGCACTTGTCCCTTATTAGGAATCTGCATCCGTCAGCTATACAAACATACCCTGTTAAAATGACCTCTATTCAAGCTAGTCGGGAGATAAATCATGTTCCACTAAATTAAAAGACCCAAATCCCTGAGTTTCATCTTGCTTACAGAATTTCTGGCCTGTAATCTAGACTCACTTGCAACGCAGCTGTGTAACCGTGGAGTCTTTTTAAATATCATCATTAGGACAAACATTTTGTGATTAGACTTAAGTTAGATAGTAATTAACAGTCAAACAGCGACAATGCAATCTCAAGGGATCCCTTGTATAAAGGGCTGGGAGGAGGGGGATGGCAGTGGGTGTGTGTAAGGGAGTGTGGGGGAATGAGCGGGAGGGGGGTAATTAAATGAAGACTGCAGACTCCCCCTCTACCTCATTCGTATCCATTCAGAAGCATTCCAGCCCCCACCCCCCCACCGCCATGAAGATTGCAGACTCCACCTCTACCTCATTCGTATCCATTCTGAAGCATCCCCCCCTCAACCCTGTATTGCAGATGAGGAAAGCAGTTAATGATTGTGTTTGTTTAAACCACTTTACAGCCAGCCCTATAACTCACTCTTATTTTCTCCAGACAGATCTAAGGTTTCTTTTTTTCTCACCAATTTTATTATCCCTTTTCATCCCTCCATTTTTCTACACATTCCATTAGCAGATTGCCTCCCGCCCCTCCTCCATCCACTCACCTGCTCCTTAACTCTCCCATTAAAATCTAACTGGGGAATTTATTCAATTTAGCTGAGAAAAAAAACAAAAAGCAAACAAAAAAGTTCACCCCAGGGTATGTTTTATTTATCTTTTTAGAAGTTGAAGAGGAGTGTTGGAGCAGGAGTAATGCTGAATGACAATGTACAGACAAGCTGAAGGACCTGAGAGTCATCATTCACGCAGAGTGGCAGCAAGGTCATCTGGCTGAGGAACGGTGAGTTTGTTATTTGCATACACCAGGGTCCATGGAGTACTTAAGGGAAAAAGGGTGACAGGAAAAACATTACTGACCAGCAGACTATTTCCTCTAAATTTAGCTGTTATCTATTGTTCTGGGGCTGCACAGTTGGTAGAGCTGTTGCCTTGGAGCAAGAAGGTTCTGGGTTCGATTCCTGGCCCCGGTCTTTCTGCATGGAGTTTGCATGTTCTCCCTGTGTATGCGTGGGTTTTATCCGGGTACTCTGGTTTCGTCCCACATGGTTGTTTGTCCTGTGTGTCTCCGTGTTGCCGTGCAACAGGCTGGTGACCTGTCCAGGGTGACCCCACCTCTCGCCCGAACGTTAGCTGGGGAGGCACCAGCAACCCTCCTGACTCCACTAAGGGACAAGGGTGTAAAGAAAATGGATGGATGGATGGATGGATCTATTGTTGTGCTTGCCTTAATCTCTCAAAAGCAGAGTAGCATAATTTTGTTGTCACATTGGTGTTTCAACTTTAAAACTTTGTATTGTGTAGTATATAGAAACAAATTACACAAGATTATTGCTCTTCTAGACTCATAGATCTAGGCTTGGTAGAAATAAACAAGAAATCCTCTTCATAGAGATGAGCGTAATTTCCAGACTACGAGCTGCTACTATTTTCGTGTACTTTGAAAACTGCTTTTTGGCTAATATTTGGCTTGATTGAACTGTTTAAAAGACCATAGTTAATAGTAAAGAGAGGAAAAAAATAAGTCAAGTAAATATCACACATTTAAAAAATAAAAGAACATTTAAGGAAAAAATTTCAGGGACCCCAATGTGGACACCTGTAACTTATAGACAAGTGATAAATATAATTATGTTTTTTCTATTATTTTCCAAGTTAGTGGGTGCTGCTTAAATTCAGGTATGTTCAATAGTCCAGGAATTACAGCAAAGTTTTACTCTAAGCATTCTAGGCAGGTCTTAAAAACCTTTAATCTTTAAATCAAATTATGAAATGATTCCATTGCATTCACAGCTCATTTGTGTGACAGCGTTCTTTCCTGGCTAATCTGCTCTTAATTGGCAAGAGAAAATAAACAAGTTTGTTGGTGCGACACAGGGGGGTAAACATTTTTGTTTGTAAGTGTGTGAGCAAGAGCGAAAGAGAACTAGAGGGAGGAGGAGAGAGAAAGAGTGTGTGTAATTTTACTTGTCATGCATGCATCCATTCCCCTGGATTACCCCACTTTTCAAAACCCCTGAGTCAGTAAGCTCACTGGCTCCACAAACTCCTCTTAATATGTCTGGTCCTGTGTCAGGCCTTTGACTATCAGAGTTAATATCTAACTGAAGGATCCAATCTCAAGATTATGCATGTTTGATTTTGTTTACACCATCTGCTCTTGTATGTAATTGAATGTACCGCATGGCATAATCTGATAGATCCGGTGGGGGGAGTGCTAATATTTTCCAGCTGCTTGTATTTTTGCATGTATGTATCTAGAAGAATCCAAAGGACTTGTCAATGTCCAGCCATCAGGAATAAATCTCAGCCCTGTGGAGAATTCTACTAGCTTAGCTAAAATTCAATAAACCAAGCAATGTTTTGCAACGAAAGACGTGAAAAAATATTAGAGGGAAAAAAAAGGTCAGTGCTTCTTGCTTTTGAGTCTGTAGCTAACAATTCAAAATCAAGCACAACACCATGAATAAAAATACCTCATTTAAAATGTGTAGCTCTGGGTACAAGAGATGCATCAAAGAAATAGAAAAACACATTTCATAGCAAATATGGTGACCAGAGTAAAAGTACCTGGCTCAAGGTAAAGGCATTTTAGCATCCTAATCCATGCTTTATTATTTACCAGTGCCATTGAAAATACTTAAAAAATACCTGCTATTTGTGGCTGTTCAGGAATGGCGAACAACATTCTTCTGAACTGAAACATATAAAGTATATAACTTTACGTAAATATATAGGATCTTTATACAAGCATATAAAACATAAGTCTAGAGTTGAGATTCATTTTAAAAGTAGCATAACACTGCAAACAAATCTACTGAACACAACCATAATAATAATAATAATAATTTAGTTTTATAATGTATATTAGCCTACATGTCTTTAAAGTGCAGTCAGATGTTGCTTTGTTTACAGGTGTTACTCATATTTATGCACTATTCCTATGCAAACACTATTCAAGTACTTAGTTATTGTTTTTGGTTTTTGGATAGAACAAAATCATTTTTGATCTAAAAAAATTCCAATACATGTTTTTAGGAATCTTGTCTTTACACAATGTTCTGTTACGAATTAAGGAAAAAAAGAGGGCAAATAATTAGACCTCAAAACTATAAGCCAACGGATACAAAGTTGTTTAAAAAGAAATTATTGCGCTTCTCCTTCACACAGACAGGCGCGACAGTTCAAAGAGTTGGAATTGGGTAAAAGTATGTCACTGGTACCAAGCCAGGATGAGGTATTACTTGCTTTTAATCCTTCAGCACTGATCAAAACCAGACTTACTGAGCACAGTGAGAGTACTCCATGTACACGCAAGCTTTGATCACTAGAACTTTCTACACTTACGCTGACCTGGTATAGTTTCCAGGCCACATGACAGACAGCTGTAGGCTTACTGTCTAGTGAAGGGGAATCATTTGATGTCCCTCTGGTTTCATTATTTGTGTAACATATCTGCATGGTCAAACTGCAGCACCAGCTTTAGCATTATTCGTAATACATCAGTAAATAAGCTTGAAATTGAGAGATAGTTGTTTTACTGTAGTTGCAGGGTTTTTTTTGTATCAAACTATCTAGCAGAATACGGTGATGTAGCTATTTAATTTATTTCTATATCCATTATAAATGTGTATCAGTAAGTAAACATTAAAATTTAATCTTTAGGAATAGTTTGCTTTAGACTACAACATCTCTGAGGGATGGCAAATCGAGATCCGGATTAACTACTTAAAATTAAAATATTAATAATAAGCTAAAATGCATGTGCTGCAGGATTGGAGAATCTCTTATTGGCTTTTAGAAGTCTATTTCCCAGTTTAGTTCAGGTAATGCATTATGTGCCTCCTTTAAAAGTATACCAATATTTAGCATGTGAATATAGTCTTCCCTTTATTAACTTTTTCCAATTTCGCTCTTTGTGAGGCCTGTCTGTATAACTATGTTAGACTTCCGGAATTTATTTGCTCATGCTTGTGTGCTGACACGCCTCCATATGTCTCATAATCCAAGAGACTGGCACACATCATAGCATTGGGAGCTGGGGAATTCAAACCCATTCTGCCACATTCATCAGTTTAAAGAAACAGACAGAGCAAACTTATGTGACGGTGTTTTGTACATTGCTAAAAAATAAAGACAGATTTTTCACTGATTGAGGAATCCATTGTGGAGCTGTTTCAAAGGGGCATTTTTACACAGGCTTATGAGCAAGAAAGTGAATGGAGGGATGCCCACTGCTTAGAGAATGCCAGATGTTACTCAAGGGAACCCATCTGTAGCAAGACTGACCATGGATAGAAGGATTCTGAATTGGCTCTGGAAAATTTGGTTGGAATATTACAGGCAGCTCTCATAAAACACCTCGTGTTTTTTGAGATGTTAACCAATTTAATTCAGCCTTTGTTTGTATTTATTTTTTGCCTCTGTCATGAAGAAAGAAAGATTTTAAAGTGAACACAGTGCACAGTGTAGTCCAGGGCTGCCCAAACATTTTGAAACTAGATCTACTTTTTCTCTCACCAGCCGCCTGAGATCTACCTCATGACACAAAGACACAAAAATTGCAAATAAAACTCTATTGACTTATTTTAAATGCGAATATACATCAGTTATAGCAAAAGCCGCAAACACCCGTCGCCGTGGCAACTGCCTACACCCTGCAAGCCGAGCAAAGATTACATTAAAAACACAACATTCAGTCGTTACCATATCAGGTTTCCAGGATATTTATTTCTCGATTATTATTAATAAACTTCTCATGACCACAGCAGTGGTTGAGTAGCTAATTTAAACTCCTGCTCTGATCTCTGTCGTCTTTGAGTCGCTTTTTTTTGGTTAATGAAACCGAAACGCACTGAATTGCGCAACACCTTATTGAAACAATAACTACTGAGATGATTAATTTCAACATGTTTCATTGATTTTTTTGTAATCATTATTTTTTAATGAAGCTACAAACGTTTAGGATCTTAGGGAATATTTTGATAAGCCTATCAGAAGAGGAAGTGCTGGTCTCAGAGTCCTGGCGGCTATCAGTTTGTCACCTGCTGCTGAGATCGACTCAAAACCTTTCCGCGATCGACGTAATGAGCAGCCCTGGTGTAGTCTATGCAGAAGTACATAGATTAGAAACATCGCAAATAAATCCATTCATCCAATTAAATGTTTTAAGGAAAATTACATTTAAGATTTTCCCTTTATTAATGTTTCACAGCCAGTCTGTTTGCTTGGACAATCTTACAGCAAGGTTCTAGGTGAGTTTAGGGTAAAAAAAAAAGTCACAATAATAAAACCTAAAACTACTAGGATACATTTGGAAATGTCCACTGGTTTCTGGTTGCAGTAGTGCAAAAAAAAGCTACCTAATGTCATACTGTCAATCTAAGATTGTGCTTGAGATGGCTGATAAAAAACATAATAAAAACATTGCCAAGTATGAGACTGCTGTGTGTTTAAACCCTGTTATCCATCTCCAGAGATGCTGTGATTCTGTGACAGATGGGAGAGGTGAGAGGCAATAGTGTAGCATACACTAATCATTAAAGTGGGAAAAAAAATATGTGTTTGGGTGTATATTTGTTCTAAAATATCCTCCAGATTGAAGCAATGATTGTTCCAATCATTTGGTGTTTTAGCTCTGACAGGTGGCTGGCAGTAAGGTGGGCTTTAAAAAAACCAACTCCTCTTGTTGTTTATTGATCTTTATTCTCTAAAAAATAACAGGTAGACATTTTGGTTTTTTTCATCTATAAACACTGGTGGTTGTTATAGACTACCGGATTGTTTTAGGGAACTGTACATGATAAGTTTGGGAATTTAATATGTCAATTAGACCTGCAATTATTACATCTGGGGTGGCACAGTGGCACAGTTAGTAGAGCTGTTGTCTTGTAGCAAGAAGGTTCTGGGTTTGATTCCCAGCCCTAGTCTTTCTGTATGGATTTTGCATGTTCTCTCCAGGTACTCCGGTTTCCTCCCACAGTCCAAAAACATGACTGTCAGGTTAATTGGTCTGTCCAAATTGCCCCTATGTGTGAGTGTGTGTGTGTGCATGGTTGTTTGTCTTGTGTGTCCTTTGTGTCCTGTGTTGCCCTGCGACAGACTGGCGACCTGTCCAGGGTGACCCTGCCTCTCGCCCAGAACGCCAGCTGGATATGAACCAGCAACCCTCCCGACCCCATTAAGGGACAAGGGTTTAAAGAAAGGGATGGATAGATTATTACAACTGAAAGTTTTGACAATGGTCAGGGAGAGATGCCTATACGGCTGGGTCGAAGCATCTCCACACCTACATCCCACGTGAAGTGGTATCACCTACCTATGCTGACCATAGGTCAGGCTTATAGCGAAACGTGATACAAGCCTGTGTCACATTTTGGCTCAGGTTTGTAAGCTACTTTCCTATGCTGGAAATGATTGATTAAAGGAGAGATTTTGCTGTTATTGAGCAGTTTATATAGTGTGGTCACAAGTTTGCACAATGTGCAAACTTGTACATGAGTCTGCACATCAGAATGAGTCGGATTTGGCTAAGGTGGTTGTCACTGATCAGGCCTTCTATTTATTTATTTTTTTACAAGCTCACAGTGATAAGACATCTGTCTAATACAGTTAAGGAAAATTTTTCTCATAGCAACTTCACACAAGCACCTTAGTCCTCCAGAGGTCTTAGCATGACACTTAGAAGGAGCACAGCAGATGCAAACTTGTAAACATGCATGCGGGGTCAGTGCAACCCCACTGGACCCTGCACAGGGTATAGAGCTTATGCAGTCTGATTGACCCCGTCTCTTAAGATTGCAGGAGGGTAAAGTGAGCTCCTGCTCACATCTCAGAGTCATGACACTCCTTCAGGGATTTAGTGGAGTCCATGCCTCAATGGGTCAGGGCTGTTTTACCAACAAAAGGAAGAGCTAATAAAAAAATAGCCACATGACCATCATTTTATGCATGATAACTGTATTTTGCTACTTACATTAAAACATTTTTTGTTTCAATTCTACCTCAAAGAAAGGATATGTTGAATAACATGTTTCACAAACGGAACATAATTCAGTCCCATGAGTATTATACAGTTAATAAATGATTGTACCAGATGAATAGAATGGCAACGAGCTGAGCCGTGATTATTGCATTTAGAGTTCCCATTAGGACTTAGATTTTATTTCAAAGGATTTTCATGTATTTCAAGCTTTCATCACCTCTTTGACTTACTTTGCTACCATGTAGAAGCCACAGACATAAAACCTGAATGTGAATTCTTTTAAGCACAGTCACCTCCTCAGATGTGACGGTGAACTGAGCTAAGGGATCTTTGAGGAGGCAAAGGGACTTTTAATGAACAGGCCCATTATTGATCTGTGGACAAAACAGTCGTTAATTATGTGCGGGTGGGCATTTAATTGAGGGAGCGAAAGGAGGTCTCTGCTTGCTGAGGTAATGCATGGGCAAGAATGAGGAGAATTTGATTGAGTCCTGTGCCACAAGGGTAAAGTATGGGACACAAATGATCACTGAGCCGATGCCTCTGAATCTTTCTCCAGGCCTCTGGCTCGTGTCTTTTTTTTTTCCTCTTTTTTTTTTACTGCTTCTTTTGTATTTGAATAACTGGCACTTGTCTTATTTCACCATTATTTTGCTCCTAAAAAAGGGAGAAATTCCCCTTATCAACTAATTTATCTGTTCCTTTCTGAACTGTTCGTCACTGTTTTTCAAATTCTTGATTTTTATCCTGTATGCAATTCTAAGTAGAATATTTGGGAAGAAATCAGAGTATGATTGGCTTTCAAATCATCTGAACATGTGCTGTGACTATTTGTATATGTCATATTTATTTTATGCTAGCAACTTAAATTACCTAATTAAGCAGCAGTTTTCATTCATCATTAACTGGCTGCTTTTTTTATACTTGATATTTTCAAGCACAAGTCTTCTACCTTTCTGCTATCTCAGGAAGCCTCTAAAGTTGATGCTTGTTTTATAAAAATTAAGTAAAGTAAAAATGTCATGGTATGATGTAGAAAACGATTTTATTTTTGTCCTCTTATCAGAACCTATACCTCTGCCCAGGAGACTTAAAAACATGAATAGAAGAAATGTTTTAAACTCTTGTTTCACCCAGCCTGAAAGATTTAAGCATATTTTATTGATCTTTACTGGAACATTTGTTAGCAATAAGATAATATATGCAACTGATTAGTTGCGGTGTGACACACTGCACACTTGTAACATTATGACTTTAGTTGCTCACGCTACAGAAATTGAAATACATGAAAAGTGGAATTTAACTCAATGTCTACATGGTCTAATCCCTGCAGCGGATAAATTGTGTTTCATAAGCATGAGTATTTAAGCTCAGCACAAATTAGATTCTCATTAAAAGAGGCTTATTTTATCTCTACCCCTCCCAAAAAATCATGGCAGGTGTCTACAAGTCTTTGAGCTGGCAGCAATTACCGTGCCCATGAAGTAGCTTGTATAACAACTGCTATAAGAATGTGCAAAGCTAACGCTCACGTTCCAAAGATTCTGTTAAAGAAAATAATATCTTTCAAAAAGGATTTATGTAAGGGGAACATTTTCTGCACAAGGGAAATACATTAATGGTGCAAGGTATTAATATTGCATTGCTATATTTCACTTTCAGCAGAATAAAGAATTGCAAGTTGTCAACATAGGTTAAAAGCTTATCTACATATCAGTTTGGCAGCAAGAATGTAAATCATTTTTTGGAGAACGATTTTATATACATTAGTTATTTGTATCATAATGTCTGCTGACAGAATTTTTTACATTATTATGAATTATTGGTTATTCTCGTATGAGTAATTTTTTTCAGTATTTTGAATTTTTGTGCTTAACCTTGTTTATAAAGACCCATTGAATAAATTAGAATGTTATTGAAAAGCATATTTATTTTAGAAACATTGCATAGATTAATTACACACAAATGTTTGAAAACCTTTATTTTTGTTAAATATAATAATTTTTGACTTACAGTTAATGAAAACATGACATTTAAGTTTAGATTACTACATAAGCTTAAATAATC